>BLSH010081166.1:0-13499 GCA_018402905.1 Glandirana rugosa
AAAATGGCTGTCCCAGCGGAGCTGTACATTTCATCTTCCGCTGTTTTTGTGAAGTTGGAATGACAAGCTTCTTTCTTTCATATATGCAACGGATGACAAAAAAAAAAAAAAGAAAAGTATTTTTGTGCAACTAAGTCGAAGCCGTTACTCTTTCAACTAGTACGGTCCCCTGACACTAACCTTTTTTTGTGCAATAAGAATTGTCTCATAAAATAATAATGAAACTTAAGGAGGCTAAAAATATTGTAGTCTTCTCTGTTCGTTTTTCCGAGAGAAGGGTCATAAATTACTTGTTAGTTTTAACCATTGTATCTTTTTTTCTTTAGGTCTTTGGCATTCGAGGGCCCTTTTACGTACAGATGTCAAGCGGGTGACGTTTTATAGACAATGCCACTGAGTTTAATTGAATAGAGAATTACGCAATTTATATCCATCGCTGCACAAGAAATTCTCAAAGCAGAAATATAATAAAGTCAATTTAACGGGCAGGTTATTGTTGCTTAATCAAGCTGAAAGAAACAGGAAAAAAAAAAATTGGGCAACAGCGCTGAAAGAAGGCAGATCAGCCTTTTCGCTAATGTCTTTCAAATATTCAACAGGGAGATGGTAAGGCACTTTGAAATAGGAAGAGGGTTTGATGGGAGACGGCAAGTGGCAGTCAGACGTCACTCAACTGCATGGACAATGTTGGTGTAATGAAAGGAGTTGGCTTGAGGTTGTAGGCTTTGCTTGCTTATAAAAGGAGAAAGGGTCCTCTTTAGCTACTCAATAGAAATATGTGAAAAGCACAAGTGTTGCAACATTTTGGAGGCAGATTTTATTTTTAAATATTAGCTAAGCTGATTGTTTTAGCTGCAGTTACCTATTTTTGGAGGAGCTCAGAAAAGCTTTCAAGCAGTTGGGCTATCCATAAATAAGCAATGGCATTCACTCGGATCTGGCAATTTTGGGCAAAATGGTATCAGCCAATATACACTATATCAGTGTTCCCCAACCCTGTCCTCAAGGCCCACCAACAGGTCATGTTTTCAGGATTTCCATTATTTTGCACAGGTGATTTGATCAGTTTCACTGCCTTAGTAATTACCAAAGCTGATTCATCTGAGGGAAATCCTGAAAACATGACCTGTTGGTGGGCCTTGAGGACTGGGTTGGGGAACACTGAACTATATTACCAAAAGTATTGGGGCGCCTGCCTTTATACGCACATGAATTTTAGTGGCATCCCAGTCTTAGTCCGTAGGGTTCAATATTGAGTTGGCCCACCCTTTGCAGCCATAACAGCTTCAACTCTCCTGGGAAGACTGTCCACAAGGTTTAGGAGTGTCTATGGGAATGTTTGATCATTCCTCCAGAAGCGCATTTGTGAGGTCAGGCACTGATGTTGGATGAGAAGACCTGGCTCACGTTCTCTGCTCTAAGTCATCCCAACAGTGTGCTATCAGGTTGAGGTGCAGGCCAGTCAAGTTCCTCCACCCCAAACTCGCTCATCCATGTCTTTATGGACCTTGCTTTGTGCACTGGTGGGCAGTCAAGTTGGAACAGTAAGGGGCCACCCCCGAACAGTTCCCACAAAGTTGGGAGCATGAAATTGTCCAAAATGTCTTGGTATGCTGACGCCTTAAGAGTTCCCTTTGCTGGAATTAAGGGGCCAAGCCCAACCCCTGAGAAAAGACGAGAAGGCCTGGCTCGCAGTCTCCGCTCTAATTCATCCCAAAGTTGTTCTACAATGCAAGGAATGCATTAAGGTAAAAAATGTTTAGGCTTTACAACCACTTTAATACATCTCACTCCATTGCCATGAATTTGAAAGATTGGAGAAAGATTGATGAAAACAGCTTTAAATGTTTAGTGAATGTTTGGCAGTGCTAAACAGACAAATTTCCCTGTTGTGAAATTTTAAGAAATTCTCCTTTTTGATCATCTTTGTTTGAGTGTACACATTATATCTATCTATCTATCTATCTATCTATCTATCTATCTATCTATCTATCTATCTATCTATCTATCTATCTATCTAAGATCCAATAAGGAATAAGATATTTTACATCATAAAGACATAGGGATAGTCTGGAAGTCAAGAGAAAGAGCCTAAAACCCCACTTGCTGGTTCTAAAGGAGAAGGCAAAATATGAATATGCAATGTCTAATATTTGTGTGAGAAACAAAAATGTTTTTACAAATATTTTTAAGCGCTCACCATAATTAATCAATAAATTAAATGATAGCTAGTCATTACAGAGGAGTATTAATTAGTCTAGGGTTCTTTGGAAAACTCCACACCGTTAAAATGCCTAGTTGCTTTTTCTCTGATGTGAGCTGCAGCATTTCTGTGTAAACACATTCACAGCGGAAAGTATTCTCACACCATCCTCTTTATGCAGTATTGTGTATTCTAGGCCAGTGGTCTCCAAACTGTGCTGGATGCAGCCCTTTGCTGGCATTTATTCAGCCTTTGGAGCACTATTCCGTTCACTTATATGAGGCACCATTCCTTCCAGTGACACTAATGATGGGGTACTATTTTACTCACTAACACCAATGATTGGACAGTATTCTTCCATTGACACGAAAGACAGGGCTCTATTCTTCCCAAGGCCACCAAAAATGGCGCTCTGTTCTTACTGCTGATTGGAGCGCTATTTCTCCCACTGACTCCAATGATGGGACACTATTCCTCCCACTGACACCAATGATGGGGCACTATTCCTCCTCCCACTGACTCCAATGATGGGGCACTATTCCTCCTCCCACTGACTCCAATGATGGGGCACTATTCTTCCCACTGACACCAATGATGGGGCACTATTCCTCCCACTGACACCAATGATGGGGCACTATTCCTCCCACTGATACCAATGATGGGGCACTATTCCTCCCACTGATACCAATGATGGGGCACTATTCCTCCCACTGACACCAATGATGGGGCACTATTCCTCCTCCCAATGACCGCCATGTCTGGAAAGCTGTTTACTCTCACTGTCACTGGGGTATTTTCTAATCCCACTGGCCACAGACTGCCCCCCTAAAGTCTAAAGCAAATAAACTGGCCCTTTGCTTGGAAGGTTTAGAGACCTATTATCTGGATTAATTTACTGTACTGCAAGGTTATCTCGGTGCTTGGTGTTGTTGGTTCTTCTCTGCAAAGATAACCCCCCCCCCCCACCCCTACAATGCCTTCTTATGTTTTTCTCTCCAGAAAGACAGCATTATGTTTGTTAAGGCTTCATCCATGGTTATCATCTATTTTCTGTAGTGGGACCCTGGTTCAGAGATAACACAGTCATATAAATCCTGGTCCCTTGGCTGTATTAAAACATGTCTGACACTGATCAACCTCTGTTGCAGCCTCTCACCTTATGCCTTTCTGAAAAATTACAATGCTGTCTTCTGATCACTGGGGAAGAGGAGATTGAGGAAATTTTTCCTCCTGCCTGCAGGAATTTATTCATGCTGACTTTTAAATTTCTTGAATGGTCCATTTTACCATTTATCCAATCAGAATCCGTTTTGCACTTATGGCAGACTAGGCCAGTAAAACCATGTGAAGCTTTATAGACACTTGGGTGTTGATTTACTAAAACTGGAGAGTGCAAAATCTGGTGTAGCTGTGCATAGAAACCAATAAGCTTGCAGGTTTTATTGCCAAAGCTCAATTGAACAAGCTGAAGTCGGAGGTTGATTGGCTACCATGCACAGCTGCACCAGATTTTGCACTCTCCAGCTTTAGTAAATGAACCCCACAGTGAGCAGAGCAATTAAGTACAGGCCTTACATGTAAAAACAACATTATCCATAAATCCAGTCTTCCTTGGGATATGCATATTTAAAGCTGAACATTGAGACTCCCTGCCCTGAGACTCAATGCCATTCATAGGCTACAGAGTACTAAAAGGAGGCATTCTTGCTCTGCAAAATGCTCCTAAAGACCCCACAGAAAAATACAGTTAGTCACACCATTATTTTAAATTGGTCCTATACTCAAGACCTTTTTTATAAGGATATAATAGTCTTGTGGTGTGAATAAATAGTAATAAATGGGGTAAAATACTTATCAACCCCGGAGACAATGGTGAAGGGTAGATCAGTCAATCACAGATACCATGACCAAGTGCCTAGACCTTTCCAAGTGTAGTCATCACTAAAATATACATGGAACAGAATTTATATATATTTCAACCTAAATAATGCCTTTCACATATGCTTCCCAGCTAGACGTTGAAAACAATTTATTTTAAAGTGTTTGTTAAGCCACTATCTCATCTTCTTGATATCATCCCCTCCATCAGATTAAAAAACAACTGATTATTACATAGAAACATAGAAACATAGAAAAGTGACGGCAGAAAAAGACTGAGTAGTCCATCGAGTCTGCCCATTTTTATTTATTCATTTATTTTTAATTTTTTTTACATTAACCTTGTTGTCTGACTATAGATTTATGTTTATCCCAAGCATGTTTGAAGCCATTTACTGTTGACTGTCTCACAACCTCCGTTGGTAGTTTATTCCAATCATCAACCACCCTTTCAGTAAAATAATACTTTCTAAGATTAGTTTTGAACTTCCCTCCAGTTAGTTTGAGGTCCCCGTGTTCTTGATTTTGGTTTCATATTGAAAAGACTGCCCTCCTGAACCTTATTCACCCCCTTGATGTATTTAAAGGTTTCAATCGATGTCTCCCCTCTCCCTTCTTTCCTCCAGACTGTACATATTAAGTTCCTGAAGTCGCTCTTGATATGTTTTATCCCCCAGACCTTTCACCATTTTTGTTACCCGTCTCTGAACTCGTTCTATCTTATCAATATCTTTTTGTAAGTGAGGTCTCCAGGACTGGACACAATATTCTAAGTGAGGTCTCACTAAAGATCTATATAGAGGAATCAGAACCTCCTTCCTCCTGCTGGTGATCCCTCTACCGATACATCCCAGAATTCTATTTGCTTTTCCCACTGCCTGGTTACACTGTTTGCTCATTTTGCAATCATCTGAAATAAGCACCCCCAAATCTTTTTCTTCTGTAGTGCTGGATAACACTGTACCCCCAATGCTGTACTCTCTAAGGGGATTCTTTTTCCCTAGATGCATTATTTTACATTTAGAAATATTGAACTGCAGTCTCCACTGCTTTGACTAATCTTCCAGCAATACCAAATCATGTTCCATGTTACAGACACCTCCAGGGATATCAACCCTACTACACACCTTTGTATCATCAGCAAAGAGACATACATTGCCAAGCAAACCTTTAGTTATATCACTTACATATAGGTTACATAGAACAGGACCCAGTACAGAGCCTTGTGGTACCCCACTAGTGACTGTTTCTGTTCTGAGTGAACCCCATTTACAACCACACTCTGGGATCTATCCTTTAACCAACTGCATATCCACTGAACCACCCAAGGGTTAAGTCCCAGCTTGTACAACTTTTGTATCAGATCATTATGTGGAACTGTATCAAATGCCTTGCTGAAATCAAGATACGCTATGTCCACAGCACCACCCTGGTCCAAAACACTGGTAATATAGTCAAAGAATTCAATCAGGTTTGTCTGGCATGTTCTGCCCTCAGTAAAGCCATGCTGCTTTGGGTCCAGCAAGCTGTGTATTTTTAGGTGATCAATGATCCTTCTTTTGAGAAGCGATTCCATTACCTTGACTACAATTATTACCTTTTTCAACATTGTCTTCCAGCGATCACATGACTCCAGGCTCTCAGCTCTCCCCGTCTGATATCTCCAGTGGGCGGGACAGAGATTTCCCTGCTGACATCATGTGATCGCTGGAAGACACTGTTAAAACAGGTAAAAATCACCTTTTTTTGTTTTTTATAAAGCACAGGCACTAGGACTCTATGTGAAAGAGGGGGTGCTTGTTTTGAAGCAGTGGGGAGAGGAGCAGATCAGCACTAGTGAGAGCTGACAGGCAAGGGGGGGGGGGGACAGAGGGAGACACAGGAGAGCTGCAGATAGCAGCAGATGATGGAGGCACGTACATTGACAATGGTGTCAGGACTCAGCAGCCCTGATATATTGTGGTCAAAGTACAGGGGGAAGGTAGAAACTGGCAAAATCAGCCAGATATTTCAGGTGATACAGGGGGCCAAATGACACAGCAAAAGCACTGTGCTGTATAACATGCTTTATAGGAACAGGATCCATTTTTTTTGGGGGGGGGGGGGTGTTAACAAACGCTTAATCCTCTGAGTTCACAATAATTTTACTTTGTTCTTAATTCCTGGTACATTTAAGCCCAATACTGGTCTCCAGGATTTTACCCACTTGAGGCTCCCCTTGGTAGTTCATACTTACCACTTTCTGATGTCTTCTGGCCATTCACATGACATGCTGGGTCATTTCCTCCTCAGTCTTCTCCTGGTGGTGAACAGCCCTGGATGATACAAAGATCGACATTAATGTGATGGCATCAGCATAGCTCTCTGTATCAATACAGGGCAACGTGGGGTTCCCCTTCCATGGGGCAGAGCCATGACGCCTTGCAATCTCAGTCTGTCCTCAGTCTTCCAGACTGATTGGCACTGGAGGTGATTCATCGCAGAAGACTGAGGACATCTTGTAGCGAAGGACAGGTACTGCTGGGGACAGGTCTGATTTGAAGGTGAGTATTGAAACCACAGATTTTATTTTTTTTTTTAAACCCCAGAGGAATATTGGAAAAAAATGAATAAAGAAATAAAATACCCAAGAGTTGGCCTTTAAATAAGCCCTTTATTAAACAAATTATACTGAAAAAATACTTTTATTTGCAATGTTAGAACACTTTATAGAATACTTATGGGGGAACAAAACAAGAATACAAACCCTCTCTATAAATAGGTGCTATTTGCCTTCACGTTCTGGGTAATAGCAGATGGTGATTGGGGCTTAGAGCACACAGAAGTCTTCAAGCATGCTCACAGGATTGACGTTTATGCTGTTACCAGCTAACACCTCCATTTCATTCCTAGAAAACATTTATTACCGCATTAAAGATAGATTTGCTAAGTAGCTGTAAGGAAGCAAGATATAATCCTCTGTGATGTGAAAGCAGTAAGAAAAAATAGCACCTAAAACCTGGCGTGAGATTAGAGGTCATAAATGGCGTTTCTGAGTCTTTTGGATCTTGGTTTGCGCTGTCTACTTTACACTGCATGTCCCTTGCTGCAATACGATCATTTCTGGCTTCTGAAACCGGATGCATTTGTTTTGAGTGTGGGATATTCCTCTCCGGAGATTTCAGCATGATAATTTTCAGTATCAACTATTAAGTCTATCTCTGGTGAAAGCTTACCTCCCTTCCTCCCATCTTCCCTTCCACTCTCCTCCAACCCATTCACCGGCTTTAAAAAAAATACCTTCTGAAGGTCTTTTTTAATCACCTAACTCCACTATCTGTGCCCTTTGCTGGCACTGTATCTGGGAGTGATGACTGGTGACCAGGGCTGGTGCAAGGATTTTTGACACCCTAGACAAAACCTCATTTTGCTGCCCCCCTTTGGCTCCACCTCTGACCTCCCCCCTTTGCCCTGTCCATGTATACGATGGAGGTGAAGATTTTTGCAGCGCCTCTCTACCTATTTCTTTAGCCGTGGTCCACAGGCCTGCCACTGTGCCTCTGGACCCGACGTAAAGTCAAATATTGGCGGCACCGGCTCGCATTCTTATGCCAGCCTTTGTCGGCAGGTATATGGACAGGCTGGGGTAGTATATGGACAGGCTGGGGTAGTATATGGACAGGCTGGGGTAGTATATGGACAGGCTGGGGTAGTATATGGACAGGCTGAGGTAGTATATGGACAGGCTGGGGTAGTATATGGACAGGCTGGGGTAGTATATGGATAGGCTGGGGTAGTATATAGACAGGCTGGAGTAGTATATGGACAGGCTAGGGTAGTATATAGACAGGCTGGGGTAGTATATAGACAGGCTGGGGTAGTATATGGACAGGCTGGGGTAGTATATGGACAGGCTGGGGTAGTATATGGACAGGCTGGAGCAGTATATGGACAGGGGCTTGGCGCCCTGGGCGTCAGTGCACCCTAGGCGGCCACCTACTCCGCCTAGTGGTAGAGCCGGCCCTGCTGGTGACCCAGCACTAGAGTCCGTGCCTGCCTTGACCACAGTACACTGTGCAATCAACTAAAGCCTGAGAGAATTCCACCACTAGACAGCCAATAGGAAGCATGTAGTGTCCCTTAGCTGTTGGTTATTGATCAAAATCTTGTGCTACAGTCCAGAGTTTAATTTTCAGTGATGACAGGTCCAAAACTCTAATAATTATTCCTCTGGTTTTTCAGGTTCCCCGTTTAATCTGATTCTCATGTCAAAGCTAGAAACATTTGTTCACATACTTACAAGAGCCCTTTCAGTCTCCAGTGGTTCCAAGCCTAATCTACAGTGGGTCCCGCTGAATACCCATGAGACATAGGGGCCCACATTGCCAGGCATGCACGCCCAGGGGAACCTTCCCGACCTCCACAAAGCAAGCAGACCCTCATACAGTGGGTTACTATTCTTCCCCAGCCAGAACTATATTTAATTTCTAAACTTCTACAGGTATTGGGTGCAACATTGTTTTCTCGGAAGGGATAGTAGGCCAGACCAGAACCAGTCCAGGACCAGCCAGCCCAGCACTCATAAAAGCAGCATATAGATCCCCTCCAAGCCAAACTTGGCTTACTTGTGCTAACAGTTCCCACTGAACAGAGACACAGTTCTATGGCTATAAGCAAACAGTCATTTGCATCCATAGCTTTTACCCAACAATATGTTCAAGCTCTCCAATATACATTTCAATTGGAGTATAGCTCGTCCCAGTGCCAGATGTTACAGGATGGGTAATGTGGTACTCACAAAACTAGCTTGAATTATTTTTGTGCCATAACTCCTAAGGTGTGTCTTCAACTCACCTTCTTTCTTATCTATGTGTCCTGCTTTGGAAAGAGGAAGAGCAAAATGCCATACTCTACATCTCCAACTCCTTCATCTTGTTGCTGTAAAGCCCCATTTACGACCAACAACCACCTATTAAAATCCCTCCCTTGTGGACAAATCACTTTATTGACAGGAGAAAATACTCTCAAAGGTGGGAAATCCTGGCTAACAGGGCATTCCACCCTACTACAGGGGTCCATGTCAACCAAGCTGCGATGTGGACACACAAAGAAGGACCCTCCTCCTCTGCAGGGATGAACATAGAAAACTCTGGACTCAATGGGTCGCATGACCACACATTTTAGCTTTGTCTTTTTTTGTAAATATGGGTAACAAAAACTGCAGAAGCTAATGTGCGGAGTTCAGTTTTGGGATATTACACACTCCACAGAGGAAAATATGAACCAAGTAGGTCTTTGGAATGAATCATGTTTCCAGGTAAAACAGATTGGCGCTTCCCAACCCCAGCTGATATTCATATGCAAAGATGTAGGTGAAATGAAATGGAAATCTCTAGTCAAGATAAACATGCATCCTATTCTTGGTTCGCTATTTTAGGTGCATTAGGTTAGAAGCGCCAACGATTAAAGGATAACTAAACCCAAGGTAAAAAAGCAATCTGTTGCAGCTCACAGACCCTAGAGGTGCTGGTTGACTTACTTTCTTTTTTTCAGAACATTTTCAGCAAGTAGGCAAAATAACGGTTGATCTTACCAGAAATGCAGTTTTGCTTCCTATGAGCTGCGCAGAAGAACATTTTCCTTCTTCGCTACCTTCACTTGCACTGCTCCCCTTGTAATGTAGGTGAAGTGAAGACGTGTGTATCCCATATCAGGAGAACAGCTTGGGGTGACAACCATGGCTCCCTCCATAGATACAGTGGAGGAGTGATGTAACCATCCAAGAAGTGGAAGTGTGGTTACAGGATTTAAAGCGGTTGTCTACCCTTTTTTTGTACTTTTACCTACAGGTAAGCCTAGAATAAGGCTTACCTGTAGGTAAAATGAATATCTTCTAAACCTGTATGGTTTAGAAGATATTACCTTTCTAATGTAATACATCCTTACGGCGCATGCGCCATGTATGTTCCGGCGCATGCGCCGTATATGTGTCCCGGCAAAAGCCGGCATTAGTTCCGGACCCTGCCGGGGAAAATGAGCCCTGCGCACATGCGTGGGAGTGACGTCTCGCGGCTCCGGCCAGTCACAGCGCCGGAGCCGCGTACCCGAAAGCAAGATCCGGGTGAAGATGTCCGCTCCCACGGAGGGGACCGAGCGGCTCGGTCGGATCTTCGTTTTAAGGTGAGTATTTCATAATGAGCTAGTATGCGGTGCATACTAGCTCATTATGCTATTATCTTGCAGGTTTTTATTTTTTAATTTTTTTTTTTTTTTTGAGTAGACAACCGCTTTAATAAACTTAAATAAATTATTTTAACTAACTAAAATGAAACTAGGAGAAAATAAATCAATAGAAGCTGAAAAAAAGAAATTTCAATGCATTCACCACACTAAGGACTAGTAATCTGTGATATGTTACAAGTTTGGTTTTGTTAGATACACTTTATGTGCTACCCTCACAGGAGCTGCTTGATATGCTGGGTGATCTGTTCTCTGCCTCGACTTTTGAAACCACTCTGTCCCCATTGACACACTTGGTTAATCTGTGTAGCTTAAGCGTTAATATTCTACTGCTCTATGAACCATACCAGGCCACATGCCCTCAACATGGGGGGGTGCTTTGTGGTGAGAGGCTCTGCCCCCCCACCCCAAAGTACCTTGTCCCCATGTTGATGTGGACAAGGGCCTCGTCCTCACAACCCTGGGCAGTGGTTGTGGGGGTCTACGGGCGGCAGTGGCGGCCTGTCTATAAGGGGTGCACGGGCGCCACCCCCCCTATCCATGTGTCCGGCCCCCCTCATCTACATACATGGTGCTGGAGGCGTGGATTCCAATGGGGGGGGGGGTGGTGTTTTTTTGAAGCACATGGTTAGAGCCAGAGGCTCTAATAGTCTTCAAAATAGGGTGGGCTTGGGGTGCAGAGCACTGCGCTCTGAGCCCACCCAGTTGTGTGACACTAGCAAATGAATATTCGCTAGTGTCACACTACTTCACCTTCCGGCCAATCAGGAAGCAGGTCTGAGACCTGTTTCCTGATTGGCCAAAAAAGGAGATGCTACGCTGGCTGCCGAGAGGAGATGCAGGGGAAACTAGCGTTCTGTCCGTCCGTCGCCCGGAGGGAAACCCGAGGTAAGTGTTGCGCTGGTTGATTTTGGCCATGCACTGTCTCCCCCCCAAAAAATTACCACCCGCCGCCACTGAATCTGGAAGCCCCCAGGTCCCGCCCCCCTTATGTGAATGAGTATGGGGTACAAATAGACACAGGTTTTTGACAGTACCTTTATTCAAAAATCAAAAACAATGTCCCACGATGTAGATCCATTGCCAATCATGATGCTCGCCGCACCGCTAGATCCGGGAAAAAGACCCCTCCAATCTCGTCAATCTCCCTCCAATCTCCGTTTGATATTTCCTACATAGCTAAGGACGGGGCCTGGTCTTTCAGGTCCAGTGGAAAGGTGAGAGTCGGACCCGAGGACATCTAAGGCATCATTTACACGGGACGCTATATTTACCTCCCCTGAACGATTTATTTTGACAGCTAGAAGCCGACGTCTAAAACCGCCGTTTTGACATGTTTTGCATGCGGCGTTTAGCAGCGTTTGCGTTTAGGAGCCTTTTTAAAGAAAAATATATATATATCTTTTCAAAATGGAAATGCCTGTAAACGAAACGGTCCAAGGAGCGAGTTACCGCGTTTAGGCGCGTTTAGCAGCATTTGCAAGCTGTTTGGCCTTTCAAATGCCTCTGAACTGGAGTCTGAACCCATTTATTTGCGTTCCAAAAAAAGCCTCTAAACTCAACTGCCTGGAAACGACCTTGAACGACCCTGTGTAAATGTACTGGTGAGATAACATAGAGGAAAGTTCAGGGGCAGCTGAAAAAAAACGCCCAAATGCCTCAAAACGTCTGTTTACCAGCAGCAGTGTAAATGAGGCCTTGCAGCAGAAAAAAATACTGCAGGGGAAACCTCTGGACTGAAGGAGAATATTGCAGAACAAAATGGTTTTGTTATCTTATCTTTTAATGAGCTACAGTATTCATTTTTAACTTATTTATGGCAGGAGTTCTGCTTTACCATACACAGCTCTAAACATTCCATGGACAGAGTTATCAGTGGCAGACAGCTACTCAAAGTATGTGTATGACCCAAGCTATTTCTAGACACATTTAAAGACTTGCTGACCACGCTATAGCCGAAAGACAGGTATAGTGCAGTCATTCAGTTCTGGGAGGGCATCAGTAGACGTCTTCCCAGAACCTCGCACCCGTGCGCATTCTGCGGCACGCATCGGCGCGCTCTGTGACCACTGTGTGCTTCGGAGACAGCTGATCACAGATTGGAGTGAAGGGCCTTTACTATGCGATCAGCTGTGTCCAATCACAGCTGATCACATGTAAAAAGACTATTGGCATTCCTTTCCCCCCAAGCTGTGTCTGTTGGAGGAAAGGAGAGATGTTACCCAGCAAGCCTCTCGGGACATCGTTTTCACAAATAATGAGTGCAGCCTCATCAGTACCCATCAGTGCTGCCTACCATTGTCCATCAGTGCTGCCTCATTAGTGCTCATCAGTACCGCCTATCAGTGCCTCCTCATCAGTGCCCATCAGTGCTGCCTACCAGTGCCCATCAGTGCTGCCTCATCAGTGCTGCCTACCATTGCCCATCAGTGCTGCCTCATCAGTACCGCCTATCAGTGCCTCCTCATCAGTGCCCATCAGTGCTGCCTACCAGTGCCCATCAGTGCTGCCTCATCAGTGCCATCAGTGCTGCCTACCATTGCCCATCAGTGCTGCCTCATCAGTACCGCCTATCAGTGTCTCCTCATCAGTGCCCATCAGTGCCTCCTCATCAGTGCCATCAGTGCTGCCTATCACTGCCCATCAGTGCTGCCTCATCAGTGCTCATCAGTATCACCTATCAGTGCCTCCTCATCAGTGCCCATCAGTGCTGCCTCATCAGCGCCATCAGTACCGCCTATCAGTGCCTCCCCATCAGTGCCCATCAGTGATGCCTACCAGTGCCCATCAGTACTGCCTCATCAGTGCTATCAGCGAAGAAGTAAAATTGCCTATTTGCAAAATTTTATAACAGAAACTAAATAAAACTTATTTTTCAAAAATGTAGACTTTTTTCGTTTGTTTAGCAAAAAATAAAAACCCCAGTAGTGATTAAATACCACTAAAATAAATCTCTATCTGTGTGAAATTATGGGTACAGTGCATAGGTGTGAGCACAAGGTGTGCCAGGCATGGGCACACCCTAATCACCCATTGTGGCGCAGATTCCCCCTGCTGCCCGGGGGGGGGGGGTGAACATGAAGCTGCTCAGCACAGAGCACTTCACAATCATTCATTGTTTAGTGCACCTGAGGCTGCAGAGAAAAGGATCAGGGAATCTCTGTCCTCCGTCCCTTTCAGAAATGAGACAACAGGGGTC
>BLSH010081166.1:13509-27654 GCA_018402905.1 Glandirana rugosa
CGGGGGGGGGGGGGGGATGAACATGAAGCTGCTCAGCACAGAGCACTTCACATTCATTCACTGTTCAGTGCACCTGAGGCTGCAGAGAAAAGGATCAGGGAATCTCTGTCCTCCGTCCCTTTCAGAAATGAGACAACAGGGGTCTATTTAGACCTCTGATATTTCACCAAAGCCCCCAAATGGGGCTCCTACATTTATTTTTAAGAATAAAATAATACAATAAAATATCAAAATAAAATAAATATATAAAAAATAATAATAATAAAAAACTACTGACACCACCTACTGCCCCTACTGATACCCACATGCATATATACAGTCAGGTCCATAAATATTGGGACATCAACACAATTCTAATCTTTTTGGCTCTATACACTAAAAAGTGGGAGGCACATATACAAACTGTTGTAATTCCTTTAAATACCCTCAAATTAAAGCTGAAAGTCTGCAGTTAAAGCACATCTTGTTCGTTTCATTTCAAATCCATTGTGGTGGTGTATAGAGCCAAAAAGATTAGAATTGTGTCGATGTCTCAATTTATGGACCTGACTGTACACATGTGTTTGAGCTTTGGGGTTCACACTCTAATGCAACTGGCTGTGCACACCTATGGTACAGTGTTGCATAAGTAATTGTCATTCAAAGTGTGACACAGCTGAAAGCTGAAAATTGGCCTGGGCAGGAAGGGGGTAAAAGTGGCCAGTAGGCAAGTGGTTAAAGGGCAGCTCCACTTTTGTGGAAAAAAAATATAGCAAATAAAAAAATAGCATAGCATATACATTTAGGCTTAATGTACACCAGGCGTTTGACAACCTCCCCTGAACAATTCAACCTGACAGCTAAAAACCGACGTTTTAAAAATGTCAGTTTAGCTGCGTTTACATGCTGCGTTTAGCCGCGTTTACATGCTACGTTTAGCCACGTTTACATGCTGCGTTTAGCCACGTTTACATGCTGCGTTTAGCCGTGTTTACATGCTGCGTTTAGCGCCATTTACATGCTGCGTTTAGCCGCGTTTACATGCTGCGTTTAGCCGTGTTTACATGCTGCGTTTAGCCGCGTTTACATGCTGTGTTTAGCTGTGTTTACATGCTGCGTTTAGCCGCGTTTACATGCTGCGTTTAGCTGTGTTTACATGCTGCGTTTAGCCGTGTTTACATGCTGCGTTTAGCCGCGTTTACATGCTACGTTTAGCCACGTTTACATGCTGCGTTTAGCGCCATTTACATGCTGCGTTTAGCTGCGTTTACATGCTGCGTTTAGCCGTGTTTACATGCTGTGTTTAGCCGTGTTTACATGCTGCGTTTAGCCGCGTTTACATGCTACGTTTAGCCAAGTTTACATGCTGCGTTTAGCCGTGTTTACATGCTACGTTTAGCCGCGTTTACATGCTGCGTTTAGCCAAGTTTACATGCTGCGTTTAGCCGTGTTTACATGCTGCGTTTAGCGCCATTTACATGCTGCGTTTAGCCGCGTTTACATGCTGCGTTTAGCCACATTTACATGCTGCGTTTAGCCACATTTACATGCTGCGTTTAGCCGTGTTTACATGCTGCATTTAGCTGCGTTTACATGCTATGTTTAGCCACGTTTACATGCTGCGTTTAGCCGTGTTTACATGCTGCGTTTAGCGCCATTTACATGCTGCGTTTAGCTGCGTTTACATGCTGCATTTAGCGCCATTTACATGCTGCGTTTAGCCGCATTTACATGCTACGTTTAGCCGCGTTTACGTGCTGCGTTTAGCTGCGTTTACATGCTGCGTTTAGCCGCATTTACATGCTGCGTTTAGCCGCATTTACATGCTGCGTTTAGCTGCGTTTAGCCGCGTTTACATGCTGCGTTTAGCTGAGTTCGCGTCTAGGAGCGTTTTTTTTCCTTTAAAATGAAAAACATATTTAAACGAAACGCTCCTAGACGCGAGTTATCGCTTTTCACCACGTTTACAAGCTGTTGTGGGCGTTTGGTGTTTCAAATGCCTCTGAAGATCCGTCTGCATTTTTTTGCTTTCCAAGAAATGCTTCTAAACTCAACTGCCTAGACACGACTGTAAACGACCCTATGTACATGGACTGATAAGATAACATAGAGAAGAGTTCAGGGGCAGCTGAAAAACGCCCAAATGCTCCTAAATGTCCGTTTACCAGCAGCAGTGTACATGAGGCCTTGAAAACAGCTATATTGTGATTTAATGTTATTCAAAATTACCTTTCCTTTCCAATCTTAAGCTTTTGTAAAATTCAATGCAATATGGCAAACTGGAGGTGTTTTGTACACAGATGGTTTAGAGAGCTTCCCCAGAAAGGTCAGTTCCTGCTTGGGTGAAGAGTTTTGCACTAAGATGCCTAAGTCAGTTTTTAGGCATCCTCTGCAACAAAATGTAACTTTTGGTTACTCTCCAATCAGCAAGGGTTCTGTGGGTAGCTATATGGGGCCGAGTGTAAATGGACCCCACTGCCTGTTTTCATTAGACTACCTCGGTTCCAGTCCAAAGAAAAATGGAAAAGGACGCAGTTTACATCCCCCCTCCTGAAGACATCATTTGCCTAGGCCTGGAAACCAGGAAGTAATTGAAGAAATGTAAAAAAAAAAAAAAACTTTCAAACAAGTAAATATCATATACCTTCCTATACTAATGCTAGCAGCACAAGGATTGCAAATAATCAATGTTGATTGATGGAGTGAAGTGTTTACTTCCAGTGACACCAGGATATTTTCTACTCCCGCTGCCATAGTCCAGCCACCCTAAAGTTTCAAGGACAGTAAACTGGACCTTTGTTTAGAAAGTTTGGAGACCCCTGTCCTATATTATGTTATACAGTGCAGTCTGTAGCAGGGCAAAGAAATCCTTCCTATTGCATCTGATGATTAAGGCCTGAAGGCTGAAACGCGTTGGATTTTTTGACTGTTGTTCAACAATGTTTTATCCAACTTCCATGGCACCTTTCTCTCTTTTTTGCATGAGCCAAGTGCTGGTCCAAGCATGCGGTCGCCACACGGTCACGATCTTTCCCCAGCCTGGACCGGCTCTGTGACGTCAGCCAACAGCAGGCTTCAGCCCACTGTAGGCTGAAAAGGGGGCACAGGAGTGCAGAACAAACTGCTTTCCTGTGATCTACAGGGGGATCTACATGGGAAGTACAGCCAATTGAGCTTTGGCTATACTTCTCCTTAAAAAAAAAAGACTGTTGTCTGCAGGGGTACAAAGTACCGCAGGGGCCACAGCTTGCATACCAGGGCTATAGAGTGCCACTTAAATGACAGTTCCAAGTCTGCAGGGGCTGCTGACATCACATCCAAGTTAGCAACACCCAGCAGCAGTTTCAAAGCTGTTGCATGTATACAATGGATGGGTTTTAAACCCAATAGACCACCTTCGGGATGAATTAGAGCAGAGACTGCAAGCCAGGCCTTCTTATCCAACATCAGTGCCTGACCTCACAAATGCACTTCTGGAAGAATGGCCAAACATTCCCATAGACACACTCCTAAACCTTGTGGACGGCCTTCCCAGAAGAGGTGAAGCTGTTATAGCTGCAAAGGGTGGGCAACTCAATATTGAACCCTACAGACTAAGACTGGGATGCCATTAAAGTTCATGTGCATGTAAAGGCAGGCGTCCCAATACTTTTGACAATATAGTGTATACTTTAACATGGAAAATATGTGATGCTAGGTCCATTTTACGATATCGTTTGTGATTGGCTTCTAGGAGTTGTGCATGACACATTCTTTTTGCCCCTTGTGTACTATATTAAATGAAGCAGCATGCCCTTAATATAAATCGCAAAGACGTGCCATTTTTATTTGCATGTAGCACTGAAAATGTTTTGATAATAATTTAAGTTTAAAGGAAAGCAGTCGAAATCGCATTTAAACCCGCGCTTGCTTTAATACCTGCAGTCGTAAAAGATTTCTCCAGCACCTCTCAAATGTGAACCCGCTCATGAACGTAACGGCCTGAAACGGTTACCTATTAAGCCGCCATGAATTTTTGCCAAAATGGCCTTGCTTTACATTAAAGAAAAAATTTTTACATCCGCATCATAAAAATCCAACAAGACCTTAAAAGCCAAAGTGCATTGTAAAAAATAGTCAGAAAAAAAAAAAAAATTATATATTTAAAAATTCCTCGTTGGCAGCGACAAACACCTTGACATATCCACTGCCGATTCCCAATAACGGAGACACTTTGTTATGATTATGACCGTCACGGCACACCGAATGCGGACGCGTTCGACGCGGCCTCTTTTATTTAAGCATAAAAATGAAATCAAACAAAAAAAAAGGTGCATCGGCGGAAGTGAGTCCAAATGAGGTTTGCGCTTTTCGCTCCTCCGGCTTTCTAATGAAGGCGTCCGTCTTGTTTTTTTTTTTTTTTTTTTTTTTTTTTTACGCCAATCCTAACATCATTTTCTCATGTACTTCCCATTTGTATGAACAGATTGTTTCCCGACATGCAGATCAGCAGAATAATAATAAAAAAAAAAAATACACAGGCGTCTTGGAACAAACAGGTAGAGGTGTTCCGTGTTTTCATTTTTATTTTAATTTGGCGAGGAGGGATGGAGGTAGAGCAACCACGACCTTTAAGCCTTTGACATTCACACAGTGTTAAGAGTCAGATGGGGTCTCGCGACTGACAGATTTGCATTTCTTTGAATACGACGCTTGAAAAGGCAAGCCTGTAGATTAAATTTTGCCATGGAGAAAATGAGAAAGACTTCCATCTCAAGGGTCTGCTGGGAGGATCTTTATGCTTGATTTAGGTTTTTTTTTTTTTTTTTTTTTTTTTTTTTTTTTTTTTTTTTATAAATGTTTCTTTATACAGTACCTAAAGCCTGTCTTCAGCCTTCCGCTGTCATGCAAGATGTACCATTTCTTCCAAGAGACATCAGAATATACTAAGTCAACCTGGACTGCATGCAAGGTGAAAGAATATATTTTAATCTAGGCTGCATATTGCTTCCATGTTACCCTGATTAAAATTTGCAAGTAAACCTTGGAATGCACTATACCTGACACGATTTTCTAAATTATTTACAGTCGACATAAACCCAGAGTACACGTGCTGTCATAACACAAATATTAGAAATGGGATAGGGATTTACGACAATTTTCATTATTGGCTTTCTCAGTAAATTGTAAATGAGGTTAAAATACAATTTCTTATTCCGCTGTTTATTAATAAAGTTTTTATTTTTATTTTTATATGTTAAAGGAAAACACTTCACGAAATGTCATTTGAGATTTGAGGCTTTTTTTTCCCCCTGTCTTTTGTGATTGCAATGGTGTTATTTTAATTATTTTTTATATCTGGGAATTATCAAAATTTACTCCCAAACCAATCTTCCTCCCTCATGTCCCAGCATTTTTTAAGACGCGGCTTTTATTATGCCATGTGACATCATCACCAGGCAAGTAAAATTTATTGCAGGCACAACTCTTCCTTGACATAGGCACACTCCCAGAACTACATCTCCTAAGAGCCTACAGCGGGGGTAGGCAACCTCGGCACTAAACTACAGATCCCATCATGCCTCTGCCTCTAGGAGTCATGCCTGTGATTGTTAGGGTCTTGCAATGTCTCATAGGACTTGTAGTTTCACCACAGCTGGAGGGCTGAGGTTGCCTACCCCTGGCCTACAGGCAGTGTGAGAATAAGGTCCAGGGGGGACATTCTTAAAGCGGTTGTAAGTTGCTGAAGAATGAAAAAAAACAAAACCAAAAAAACAAGACGAACGCCTTCATTAGAAAACCGGAGGAGAGAAAGGCCGAAACCTCATCTGGACTCACTTCCACCAATGCACATTTTTGTTTGATTTAATTTTTGTGCTTCACATACTAGCACATTATGAAATACTTACCTTAGAACGAAGCCCTCCAGTGGTGCCCGCTCACCGCTGAGAGAGCTGTCATCTTCCTCTGGTGTTTCTTCCACGTTTGCGGGCTCTGGCGCTGTGAGTGGCCAGAGCCACGATGACGTCACTCTCATGGAAGCTACCGTTTCCGGTACGGGCTCGGAAGGTCTGCCACTGTAAGCTGGACCATTGGAGCGCATGCGCCGATGATGTCATCAGCTGCATGTCCTCTGAATATCTCCTAAACTGTGCAAGTTTAGGAGATACTCACAGTACCTACAGGTAAGCCTTGTTATAGGCTTACCTGTAAGTAGAAGTGGTGTAACAGGGTTTACAACCACTTTAACCATGGTTCTGTGGAACCAAAAGGTTCTTCCAGAGATTGCTAGGTGTCCCTTGAGCTGTGGCTAATTGACCTCCCATTTGATGGTGCCTGCAAAGTTTCAGGGCCAATGCCACTTGGCAGAGCCAGCTTCAGGACACCAATGGTCTTTTTAGCTGTCTGTAAAGGTGGCATTCTGACCATCCCTGTAAGGGGGGCATTCTTTCCATTGGCAAATAATATAAGTGGAATTTTTACCACTGACCCAATTGGCATTTTTTTCTATTGGCATAGGCACACCCCCAGAACTATATCCTCTAAGAGCCTACAGACAGTGGAAAAATATGCTCCAGGGCACTTGAATTTCTGTGGATGTGGAGCCATAGAATTCCTCCAGAGGTTGCTAGATCTCCCTTGAGCAGGGGCTAATTGACCTCCCATATGGTGGTGCCTGCATAATTTTGGGACCAATGCCACTTGGCAGAGCCAACTGCAGGGCACCAATGGTCTTTTTAGCTGTCTGTAAAGGTGGCATTCTGACCATCCCTGTAAGGGGGACAATCTTTCATTGACATAGGCACACCTCCATAAATACATCCTCTAAAAGCCTACAGGCAGTGGGAAAAATAGGCTCCAGGGCAACTGGATTTCTGTGGAAGTGGAGCCATAGGGAAGGGTTGGCACCTCATCCCTTTAAAACCCACATATTGCTTACTCAGGTTCAGAGGTTAATTTAATGCAGATAAGGCACTAAGTGAGTTTAATTACCACCTTCATCAGCCACAGAACCTGTGTAATTAATATGTGTTCAGTTTTAAAGGGATGAGGTGGAAACCCTACCATAGGGATCCTCCAGAGGCTGCTAGGTGTTCTTTGAGTTGTGACTAATTGACCAAAGCCAGCTGTAGGACATTTTTAGCTGTCTGTAAAGGTGGCATTCTGACCACTACTGTAAAGAGGGGGGGGGGGGGTATAACTTCCACTGACCCCCAAAGTAATTGGTTTCAGCAAGTAGTCTCTGTTACCTGAATATTATTTCTAGGGTTCACTGGGGGAAAAGGTTGTGAAATGGAGAGAGAGGGGTGGAGGATAGGCAGTGCAGAGGCAGTGCAGGGATGTATTAAATATACAGTATATATTTTTCTTAGTTCAGACATATGCTTTAGGACTAGAAGGATGCAGAATGGTTTTCAGGTTTTAGTTCAGCGTTGCTCTGTCACTAATATTTACCATGTTCCATGAAGTACTACATAAACAAACCATTCACCTTATATCCAATGAATTGGAGCAGCCTTTTTCAACCTCTTTACCCCAGAGGAACCCCTGAAATATTTTGCAGGTCTCGGGGAACCCTTACTAAAACCATCTCATCGAGGGTCAATAGGAAAATTGATGGTCAGTAGGAGGTTTGAACCCCTTCATTGGTGATCAGAATGCCATCCTTACAGACAGCTATTATGATAATGTGTATTGTACTTTGTGAGTTTGAAGTCAGCAAGTCTGACCTGGAATGAGACCTCTGAGTCATCCAGGTGGCTAATTAATGTTTATAGTATATGTTGATTGTTGTAATTATATTCCTGGTTACAGTTTGTATTGTTAGGGTAATATGGTCAGGAGGGGGGATGTCCTCCTGTGGTGTATATATTCTGTGTACGTTTGTTCAATAAAAGTTCCAGTTTTGCAGCCAAACGAGGCATGCCTAGTTCTTGTTTGCAATAGGCAGCTATAATATCTGATATCTATGTTCACACTGGAGGAAGCGGTATACTGACGGAAGCACTCAAGCGGAGTGTGGGAAGTGGTTCCATTACAATAACATCAGGGATTGTTTATCCTCGGAATATCTAACTGCATTTGGAGATCAGGAAGGATTTTTTTCCCTGCTGGAGAAAATTGGATCATGCTTTATATGGGTATTTGGTTTCCTCTGGATCAACTGTGGGTATACGATTCTCTCTATTAGCCTGGGCTCACACTTGCTGTGATTGCAGCTCACAGCAGGGGGTCCAGTGCATCCCTGTTCACTGATTCAGGTGCGAATCAGGTCTGAATTTCTGCCTGAATTGGCACATGATTTGGAGCCAAAGACGTACAGGACCCTTTCCCAATGTGGACCGCGGCTGCCCCAGATGAATGTGAACCGGCTCAATTGAGAGTCGGGCACATTCTCCTGTCATGTGAAACACGCATCCAATTCGCATAAGTGTGAACCCAGCCTAAACGTGATTGTAAAGGTTGTCATTTTTTTTAAAAAAAAGCTCTGTGCAATGGTTTCTTCTTGGGTTCTCCGCTGGCGGCCCTGACTCCTCCCCCCTACCGAGTGCCCCCAATAACAAGCCTCTCGCTGTGGGAGCACTTGAGTGGGCTCGCTCCCAAGCTCCTGTGAGTGGACACTGTCCGCCCCCGCTCTCTCCTCATTGGCTCACTGGCTGTGACAGCCATTGGCTCCTGCCGCTGTGTGAGCCAATGAGGAGAGAGAAACCCAGGAAAGTCGCAGATCGCAGTAAAATATAAAAAAAAAATAAAAACCCCAGAAATGAATTCTCATCATTCGTAAAAATGAACATTTATTGATATATGTAAAAAAGTTTTGCCCAATTGGGCTGTACACGGTCAGACATCATTACAAAGTATCACCCCATAAACACATGGTAGTTACATATACAACCAGAGGTCAATACTCCTGTGATACATTCAATACCCAATAAGCAGTGGTGGATGGTACAGGTTGGAAGCACAGGGATGTACAGTGTTGGGTCTTTTTCCAACGCGTTTGGCCTGATGAGGCTTCTTCAGGGAAGCAAGAACCGAATTGTAGTGTATATTCCCTTAATACACCAGCAAGGAGAGTATTTAATCCATGCCGTGGAAGTGCAGAGATGCTGGGGCCTTGTACACAAGCCTAATGAAGACTACTTACTGGAATCAAATTCCAGACCAGTGAGGTCATTTGTCTCATATATACATAAATATTGGGTGCATCTAGATGGCAGCAATAGAGCCCGGAGAGGGAAAATGGCATAAAAAAATATGTGCTTCTGCACTAGGAGACGCGTCCCAAAATGGCGTCCGTGGATTCACAAGGATGTAGAGCTTATGTCTAACAGTACCTGACTTATCATATGCCCCAAGGCTTAAGGAGTCCGTGATGTCCACAATAAACGGACTGTGATGTAAACCAGCGTAGGGGGAGAGATGTCCCTTGCAGAACAATTTCCCCGTTCACTGGGCGCAAACTATCCTCCAGCGCTGATGAGCCGTGACCACGGCTATGGATACATAAGCTCTGCATCCCTGTGAATCCGCGGACGCCATTTTGGGTACAACGGCGCACAACCACGCATTTGTCAGTTAAAGTGACGCAGTGCTGAATCGCAAAAAGTGCTCTGGTCCTAAACTGGGAAATCCTTCTGGGGCTGAAGTGGTTAATATTCATTGGACCCTGGACAAACATTTCTTGGGGCCGCCCTTCCACATTCTGAGACATTAAGAAAAAAATAGCCAGTAGACTCAAAATCAGTTTGCTGCAGCAGATCAGGCAGCGATTGCAATTGGTTGCCAGAGGTTACAACCTATCATTACCACTACCTGACTGGTTGCTAGAGGTTACTGCACATTATTACTGCTCACTGATTGGTTGTTATAGATTACAGCACATCATTACCACTCACTGGTTGCTAGAGGTTACAGCACAACATTACCACTCGATTGGTTGCTAGAGGTTACTGCACATTGTTACTGCTAACTGACTGGTTGCTAGAGATTACAACAGATCACTATTGTTCACCGATTGATTGACATAGGTTACTGCACATCATCACCACTCACTGAGCAGTGGAGCAATCCCAAATATTTGAGCAAGTAAAGCAGCACATTAATACACATACTACAGGAGATGACCAGAGACTGCGCACATACTACAGGAGATGACCATAGACATACTACAGGAGATGACCAGAGACTGCACACATGCTACAGGAGATGACCAGAGACTGTGCACATTCTACAGGAGATGACCAGAGACTGCGCACATACTACTGGAGATGACCAGAGACTGTGCACATACTACAGGAGATGACCAGAGACTGCGCACATACTACAGGAGATGACCAGAGACTGCGCACATACTACAGGAGATGACCAGAGACTGCGCACACACTACAGGAGATGACCAGAGACTGCACACACACTACAGGAGATGACCAGAGACTGTGCACATTCTACAGGAGATGACCAGAGACTGCGCACATACTATAGGAGATGACCAGAGACTGCGCACACACTACAGGAGATGACCAGAGACTGTGCACATGCTACAGGAGATGACCAGAGACTGCGCACATACTACAGGAGATGACCAGAGACTGCACACATACTACAGGAGATGACCAGAGACTGCGCACATACTGCAGGAGATGACCAGAGACTGCACACATACTACAGGAGATGACCAGAGACTGCGCACATACTACAGGAGATGACCAGAGACTGCGCACATACTACAGGAGATGACCAGAGACTGCACACATACTACTGGAGATGACCAGAGACTGCGCACATACTACAGGTGATGACCAGAGACTGCAGACATACTACAGGTGATGACCAGAGACTGCAGACATACTACAGGTGATGACCAGAGACTGCAGACATACTATAGGAGATGACCAGAGACCTTTTCAGCAATTCACAGCTTTAGAGCTGAACAACAGCTCAGGGTTTAGGAGAGCAGTCAGGCAGTCTATGGGGGGAGGACATACCTGGCCAGTTGGTCTCACCATGCACTTTTAGAAGTCCGGGGGTGGGGCTGCCACTCAGCCCTATTCCTGCTCCAGCAGCTCCCTCCTGAGTATGCAGTCTGCAAGGGGCAGGGTCGGAGTGTCAGTGGAGCTCCCAGCCCGTCCCCTCTCTGCTGGCTGGGGATTACCTGAACCTCCCTCCCAAGCATACAGACGGCATGGGGCGGGTCGTAGCGTCAGTGTAGCTCTTCTCTGCTGGCTTGGGATTACAGAGCTGCTTGCCATGTCCCCCGTGAGCTCTGCAGTGCAATCGTAGTGGCTGCAAGGGGGGCAGCTGCTTTGGGCCCCATAGATGAGATAGGGCCCAGGGCAGCTGCCCCATTTGCCCCGCGGTAAAGATGGCCCTGCATAGAATTCATTAATTACTATTATTTTTATTATTGTACTACAGGATTTATATAGCGCCAAGAGTTTGAACAGCCCTTAACAAAATGGAGGCAGACAGTACAGTTACATTACAATTTGGTACAAGGGGAATCAGAGGGCCCATTAAGGTAAAAAACCTTCTGCCTTTAGAACCACTTTTTTTATTTTTTATTTTGGTTGAATTAGATGAACTTTTTTTCAACATGACTAACAATGCAATTCTATGTAAGTTTTTATTTTATACATTTATTTATGACGTAATGTTCTGCGTCGTCTGGAATCTCTGGTATCAGCGATGGCTTCAAAACTCTCAAAGGGTTAATCTTGGTTTCTTAAGTCTCTGATGGTGTCTCAGGTGGTTTAACTAAGAATCATCTTTTCTTCCTGAGAACTGGCATCTTATTTTTTTTTTGTCCTCCTGATCCCTTCCATACCGCAGGGCTATCTTCTCCTTTTTGCTGCTACCTCCACGCTGCTGCAAGGAATGGCTGTCAGGCCAGAGGTCCACCTTGTGTCGCTTTCCATCTGTTGCTATTTATATTGTACCTCTTTTTACACATTTCTTGCATAGAAAACAGCTTGCCCTTCAAAGGGTCCCAGCTTTCCATTAGTCTTTGTAAATAAGACCATGGCAATCTGCACAACGCTGGCTAAGATGTGCATTTAATGCCGGCTGTACAGTTGGGTTTGATCGCCAGAACGGTGACCCCTTCACTGCCAGAATTGCTTTGTCTTCTAAGCAGTCTTATGTTATAAAGAGCATAGCCAGGCAATGGAAAAAAATGGAGTTCCCATTTTCCCAGGAACATTTCTAAATGTAGTTTTTACATTTTTTGGGGTCCCCCCAATCCATGCAAGGTCCTTTGGGTCTGGTATGGATTTTGAGGGGAAACCCCATGCCAAAATATAAGAAAAAAACATGTGGGGTACCCCCTAAAATCCATACCAGACCCTTCTGTGAGCATGCAGTCCTGCTGGTCAGAAAATGGGAGGGGGGGATGAGTGAACGCCCCCCCTCCTGAACCATACCAGGCAACATGCCCTCAACATGGGAGGGGGGTGGGTGCTTTGGGCCCCCCACCCCAAAGCACCTTGTCCTCATGTTGGTGGGGACAAGGGTCTCTTCCCTACAACCCTGGCCCCCTGCCCCCCCCATGTTGAGGGCATGTGGCCTAGTACGTTTCTCAACCCCCCCCCCCCCCTTTTCCTGACCTGCTGGGCTGCATGCTTAGATAAGGGTCTGGTATAAATTTTGGGCATGACCCCACCCACACTGTTTTTTTTTTTTATTTTAGCATGGGGTTTCCCTTCAAAATCCATACCACACTGAAGGGCCTGGTATGGATCTGGGGGGGGGGACCCCAAGCCATTTTTATTTTGCATTGCTAACATTGCATACACTTGACCTCAGAGCACATGTCGCATGCTACCAGTCGGATCAGTGAGACCCCTTTCACACTGAGGCAGTTCTCAGGCATTTTAGCGCTAGAAATAGTGCAGAAAGTCAGAAAGATAAAAAGCCTTAAGTGTGCTGCAGCCCCCCTAGGCCCCCCTAATACTTACCTGAGGTCCATCTCTATCCAGCGATGTCCACAAGTGTCTCAGCCATCCGAGATTCTCCCTCATGATTGGCTGAGACACAGCAGCGGTGCCATTGGCTGTGAATCAATGTCAGCTAGCCAATCAGGGGAGAGAGGGGGCGGGCCGGGACGGGGCTCCATGTCTGAATGGACACAGGGAGCTGTAACTCGGCTCGGGTGCCCCCACAGCCAACTGCTTGATGTGGGGGCACTTAACAGGAGGGAGGGGCCATGAGCACCAAAGAGGGACCCGAGAAGAGGAGGATCTGGGTTGCTCTGTGCAAAACCACTGCAACAGAGCAGGTAAGTAGAACATGTTTGTTATTTTTACAGGAAAAAAATTGAGACTTTACAATCACTTTAAGACGGCTCTCATAGGGAATCATTGTTTTCTACATGTCATGCGACATGTGCTCTTAAAGTCGGAGGTTATGTCGCACCCGTGTGAACCGGGCCTTACTCAACTAACCAACAGACATTTTTAGTGACTGATTAATTGATTGATTGCTTGATTAATATAGGTGTAGTAACTGGCCACTAAATAGATGGAACGAATGGATTCCCATTGAGTAAGCTACATAAATAGCATGCATTAGCATACAGCAGCAGTTTTTATTTTTTACTAGTAATGGCGGCGATCTGCAATTTTTAGCGGTACTGCGATATTGGGGTGGACATGTTGGACCATTTTGACACTTTTTTGGGACCATTGGCATTTATACAGCGATCAGTGCTATAAAAACACACTGATTACTGTGTAAATGCCATTGGCAGCGAAGGAGTTAATCTGGAGGGGGCGCTCTAAGGGTTAACTGTGTTCCCTCAGTGTGTTCTAACTGTATGTGGGCTGCGCTGGCAGGGAGAGGGGAGTGATCACGGCTTCCATATACAGGAATCCTGTGATCACAGCCCTTTCCCCTCTGTCAGAATGGAGATCCGTGTTTACTTACACTGACCTCTGTTCTCTCACAGTGGGGGGGGGGCATCGCGGGTAGCCGGTGGAGATTGAGTCCACCCTACCTGCTCCCTGCCCCCCCCAAAACACAGTGAGCGCGCTCATAATACTAGTTATCGCGGCCGCCGTCAGGTGACAGCGGTTCGCGATAACGAGCCATGTTGCCGCCGTCATGCTGCGGGCGGGCGGTCCGCAAGTGGTTGACTGAACCTTTAGTATCCTTTTAACTTTGTTTGTTCATGGCATTCGTCTGAACGCC
>BLSH010081166.1:27734-38111 GCA_018402905.1 Glandirana rugosa
GTCATTTGCGACTAACGCTCAAAAAATGGTTTTTATACTCCTTCTAAAAAAAAAAATATAAAAAAACCCTAAACATAAAATTGGTGAAGGCCTGGCGGCATGCAGCGAACTGCCGCCATGAAACTTCACCTTATGGCAACAATACCATCGTCTATCGATGGTATTGGGGCCATAGATAAAAAAGACGTCCGCTAAGGGACGTTCTATTTTCACCAGAATCCCCGCCTAAGCGGCGGTCTAGTGAAAGTAGTCGCCGCCCTCTCCACGGGGGGGGGAGGGCGGCGAGGAGCCGGGTGAGCGGCTTCAGCCGCTCACTCGGCTCACGGACACTGGGGGGGAAGGACGCGATCATCTCCGCCGCTGCCGGCGGGTCCGGTAAGCGGCGGAGATGACCGGAGAGCGGCGGGAGGGGGGGGGCACCTCTCCCGCCGCTGATGAAAGTGATCTGGCGGCGAATCCGCCCCTAAGACCACTTTTATCTTGCAGGGAATCGCCTGCAGAAAAAATAGATACCGGGGTTATGGTAGCTATCTGCTACCATAACAACGGTATTCCACTTCAAAGTACCGCCGTCAAGCGACGTACGGCGGTCCGGAAGTGGTTAAAATACAAATCCCAAAAAAATATAAAAAAAAAAATCTTCCTCATATTTTTGGTAAAAAACTCGCAATCAGCGTTTACTGATTGGTTTGCGCAAAAGTTGCCGCGTTTACGGATGATGAGCATTAACCCTATTAATTAGCTTGTCGGGAATCCCTAGCCATGTATATAAAGGGGTAGGGATAGTGGCTGACATTATTGGCCAGATATTTCCATATTTTGTCAATGACATTGCTGGGTAAAGCATGCCCCTTTCTTTATATTTAACAGCAGACCCCCAGAGCTGTCAGTCCCGGTCAGGGGAGGGCTGGGCCAGGGAGCAGGGTGGCAATTGCCCCCCAGGCCACTCTAACTTACATTCAAAATGGCTGCCGGCCACTGCCTGCTCACAATTTTTTCTTCTTGTGGAGGAAGGTAGGGGCCAGGGGCGCAGCCGTCAACTAACTGCAGGCAAAGGGGGGGGCACGCCAGGTAAGCGAGAGATCCCCGATCTGTGTAATCCGGCGTCTGACCTCTCTCTGCATTGCAGGCTGCATTGGATGGGCACTGGTGAGGCTGCATTGATGGGCACTGATCAGGCTGCATTGATGGGCACTGATCAGGCTGTGCTGATGAGCACTGGCGAGGCTGCATTGATGGGCGCTGATCAGGGTGCACTGATTGGCACTGATCGGGCTGTGCTGATGGGCACTGATGAGGCTGCATTGATGTGCACTGATGAGGCAGCATTGATGCATTATTTTTGTTAAACCTCCTTTGTTGTTGTTATTAACATTAAATGATGTTACCACATTGTATCATGTCTTGCTTCATATCATCAATAGCCATTCTAAAACCAGATGGGCATGGATAATGAACTGGTTTATCGGTTCAATGGGCCACTTGACTGGACTTGCCCCCCAGGCCTAAGTCTGCCAGCCCTCCCCTGGTCCCGGTGAGTCTAGTGCTGAGTTTGGTTGTGTTCGTTAGCTAGCAGGTTTTATCCTTTGTTGAGTCATTTATCATGATAGACTAGGCTCTGCATCGCCGCATAACGTGATTGACGAGGGTTTTAGATTGTAGCACATTTTTTGTATTAATTTAAATTTTATTAATCAAGAACTTATCAAAAAGTGTGCTTTGTTTTTTTACTATTCATGTATTTATTTCGTGAAGGAATACAGGGTGTTGTGTATCCCCTACTCATTTGCATAGGTTAGGGGTAGGCAACCTGGGGCCCTCCAGCTGTCGCAGAACTACAAGTCCCATCATGCCTCTGGGAGTAATTGTAACTGCCAGCCTTGCAATGCTTCATGGGAAATGTAGTTCCACAACAGATGGAGTGCCGCAGGTTGCCTACCCCTGGCATAGGTGGTGGGTCCGGTATCTGAAAGCCCCCTTATTGTTAAAGATGGCTTCCAGATGCCGATAAGCCCCCCCCCCCCACACATAGACCCCCACAACCACTGGGCCAGGGTTGCAGGGAAAACCCCTTGTTCTTAACAAGGGGACAAGGTGCTTTGGTAGGTCCCCCATGTCGAGGGATTATGGCCAGGTGTGGTTCAGGAGGAGGGTGCATGCTTGTTTTTCTGCCTTTTCTGGTCTGCCAGGCTGTATGCTCAGATAAGGGTCTGGTGTGGATTTTTGCGGGGGGACCTCACATATTTTTTTATGGAGTTTCCCCCTTAAAATCCATAACAGATTTGAATGGTATATATAACATTTTGGGAAAAAAACAAAAAACGTTTAAGTTTATTTTTTTTTTGCGTGGGGTCCCCCTTAATGTTCATAACAGGCCTTCATCAAGGATAAGGGTCTGGTATGTATATTTAGCAAAAGGAAAACCCTCTAGGGTGGGATTTCAAAGGCACAACAATGGTCATGTGTAGATAAAAAGTATAATTTTATTAATACAATAGCTAAAAAATATTACATATTAGACTTGTGCATGGCTGTTTTTTTTCATTTTTGTTTTTTCCATTTTTTTTTTCGGAAATTCTAAAAAATTCGGAAATTAAAAAATTCGGAAATCCGAAATCTGGAAATTTGCGGTAATTTGGCAATTGCGGTAATTCAGAAATAAGGAAATTTGCGGTAATTCGGCAATTGTGGTAATTCGGAAATTCACGGGAATTCGTCAATTGCGGTAATTGCGGAAATTCGGCAATCGGTACAGCTGAAAATCCGAAATTCGGAAATCCGAAAATTCCAAAATAACTAAGAACATTTGAAATAGTAACTAACTAATAAATAACTATTAAATTATAGGTATTGGAATTTCCTTGAAAATATGGCTGTTAGTGATAAATGTCATATTTAAATTCACTAACAGCCATATTTTCAAGGAAATTCCAATACCTATAATTTAATCGTTATTTATTATTATTTCAAATGTTCTTTCTTATTTCTGAATTTTGGAAATTCGGAAATAAGAAAGAACATTTGAAATAATAATAGTTTATTATATAATTTATAATAAGTTAAAATAATAAATGAATAACTTATTATTTCCAATGTTCTTTCTTATTTCGGAATTTCCAAAATTCGGAAATTCGGAAATAAGAAAGAACATTTGAAATAATAATAAATAACTATTAAATTATAGGTATTGGAATTTCCTTGAAAATATGGCTGTTAGTAAACTTAAATACGATATTTATCACTAACAGCCATATTTTCAAGGAAATTCCAATACCTATAATTTAATAGTTAGGTATTGGAATGTTCTTGAAAATATAGCTGTCAGTGTTAAATTTCATATTTAAGTTCACTAAGAGCCAAACTTTCAAGGAAATTCCAATACCTATAATTTAATAGTTATTAGTTAGTTATGATTTCAAATGTTTTTAGTTATTTTAGAATTTTCGGATTTCCGAATCTCTGAATTTCCGTATTTTGGATTTTTGGCTGTTCCGATTGCTGAATTTCCCAATTACCGCAATTGCCGAATTACCGCAAATTTCCAAATTTCCAAATTACCGCAATTGCCAAATTACTGCAAATTTCCAAATTTCCGAATTACCGCAACTGCCAAATTACTGCAAATTTCCGAATTACCGCAATTGCCGAAATACTGTGATTCAGAAAAACGAAAATTCGGAAAAATTCGGAAATTGAAAATCCGTAATTCGTCCGAATTGCCCGAATTTTGCAAAATTCGGTAAAAACGAAATTTGGAACGAAACAAATTGCACAAGCCAATTACATATAATAATTTGCAAAGATAAAAGACATAAGAAGAGTAGCATACAAAAACGTATGCTCGCGATACAAAGTAATGACACCTAATGCATTTCGGAAAAGACCTTCATCACAGGTGCCCGATACATAAGATACCATTAGTCATTGGCACATGGAAAACGCATAGACTTCATTTTAGGAGGAGATCATACTCACCGTATTGCTATGAGAATGTAAAAAAATATATATGTAAATTGTTTTTATTAAAATGACCACTTTAAAGGTTGAGAAAGTACTGCTCTCAGCAGATGAAAGGCCTAGCAGGTGAATTAGGAAGAATGTCCCCGATGCCAACTGGAGGCGGCCGAAGGGCTGAAACTGTACCACCCCACAAGGGATCCCGGTGCCGCCTACCGTGAGCAACCTATCAACCAGATAGGGAGGTAGAACACACTTTGGTGTAGCTCTGTATAAATAAAAAAAAGGGAAATAATAAATATGTCTATATCCACAGCCCCGGAAGGATTTCCCACTTTAGGACCAGAGCACTTTTTGCGATTCGGCGCTGCGTTGCTTTAACTGACAATTGCGCGGTCGTGCGACGTTGTACCCAAACAAAATTTGCGTCCTTTTTCCCCCACAAATAGAGCTTTCTTTTGGTGGTATTTGATCGCCTCTGCATCATTTCTGATCGCCGCTATAAACAAAAGAAGAGCGACCATTTTGCAAAAAAAAAACAAATTTCTTACTTTTTGCTAAAATTCAAATCCAAAAAAAAATATATAAAAAAACATTTTTTTTCACCGTTTTTGGCCGATTTATATAATTCCTCATATTTGCGATAAAAAAAATTGCAATCTGCGTTTATTGATTGGTTTGCGCAAAAGTGGCTGCGTTTACGGATGATGAGAATTCATTTCTGGGGTTTTTATATTTTTTTTATTTTTTACTAGTAATGGCGGCGATCTGCGATTTTTAGCGGTACTGCGATATTGGGGCGGACATGTCGGACATTTTTGACACTTTTTTGGGACCAATGACATTTATACAGCGATCAGAAATTTAAATGTCCACTGATTACTGTATAAATGTCATTGGCAGTGAAGGGGTTAACCTGCAGGGGTAGTGAAGGGGTTAACTGTGTTCCCTGGGTGTGTTCTTACTGTGGGGGGTTGGGCTAACATGGGCATGAGAGATCTAACTGATCCCAGTGACAGGGATCAGTAGATCTCTCATACCCCACTGACAGAGCGGGGAACCGCCGTGTTTACATCGGCGGTTCCCCGTTCTTTCCCTGTAGCCGCTCATCGCGGCTCGCCGGCGGACATCGGGTCTGCCCGAGCCGCGGGCACACTCCCCAGGAGTGCGGCGGGTGCGCGCGTGCACCGCCGGCACGTGCGTGCCCCCTGGTGGCTAAATGCAAATCGCCGCCTATTTACGGCGATTCGCGCAGGGCTCCCCCACTGCCGCCGTGAAAAGACGGCGCGCGGTGGGGAACTGGTTAAATAGGTGCCATGCACAAAATTTGATTATATGAGCCATGAGTAATAATTCACATATTGTTTAATAAGGAACAGTATTAGAGAGTCATGAGCTACCTGGTATAGATGCTTGTTTCAGAATGGGAGTGGCGTATAGAGCTGTATGCAGCCAGCGGGAGGTTAGAGAGTAGAGTTGAGCGAGCACCTGGACGTTCGGGTCCGGAGGGTCCGAACGAACTTTGGGAAAAAGTCCGGGTTCGGCACCGAACGTTGCCCGAACGTTATCCCGGACCCCGAACCCCATTGAAGTCAATGGGGACCCGAACTTTTAGGCACAAAAATGGCTGTAACAAAGTAAGAGTGAGGCAAGTGCCCTACAAAAAAATGGGGATAGGGAAAATAAATTAAAATCAAATAAACTAGGAGATGATTTTTGAACAATAACGTGTCACTTACAGCTGCAGCTAAAACCTCTCCCTTTAGAACTAGGAGATAATTTTTGAACAATAATCTGTCCCTCTAAGCAGAAGCCTCTACCTAGTGCAGTCAGATCGCTCAAAGCAGCAGTATGTGAAATCTCAAATTACTCCTACAATCTGATCGTTGTGTACGATCGTAGCGATCGTTGTGTTATGCAGGGTTTGATCTGCAATCTGTCACTCAAAGCAGCAGTGTGTGAAATCTCAAATTTCTGCAATCTGTCCCTCAGAGCAACAGTAGTAGTAATCTCAGGATGCAGGATCAGATGTTAAAATGTCTGCAATCTGTCCCTCACAAAAACGCCGGCAGCTTCCTCTCCCTACACTAACCCAAGAGCATGTGACATGCAGCACTGTGACTCCAGCCTCATATAGAGGCTGGGTCACATGATGCACTGGCCAATCACAGCCATGCCATTAGTAGGCATGGCGGTGATGGCTTCTAAGAGTAAACCAGTGAAACGCTTGTTGATTGGCTGCCCTGCAGCTATTCAACATGCGTGATCAACTACCAGAACCCGAACGTTTTTTGAAACGTCCGTGTTCGGGTCCGGGTCCCGGACACCCCAAAGTTCGGTACGGACCGGTACGTTACAGTCCGGGTTCACTCAACACTATTAGAGAGGTCTCCAGACTATAATAGATATGGTCAGACATAGTGGCAGTAAAAGAACATAATAAAATATATAGAGATATATAGTGTAGGGTATGGCCAGTGGGGTTGCACATAAGGGCAAAATCTATATACCCTACCTTATATAATTGGCCTTTGCACTTAATCACAGCAAAAATAGTTTGTAGAGCCAGAGAAAGGAATGGCTGTGAGAAAAACATAAGAACAAATAACGTTCATAATTGCCAAAACACAGCTACAAAGCACATTCCTGAAATAGCAAGGGGATAAATACGAGCTGCTCAACAATGTAAACGCAACTACCCTTTCAAATGGAATTCCGATTCCATCACCTACTTAGGTATTCAACTCCCAGCGAACCTAGCAGACCTTTTTACCAAAAACTTCTTACCCATACTAAGATCCATCCAAAAGGACATAACAGCCTGGTCTGGCAACTTTCTCTCCTGGTTTGGCCGAGCTGCATTAATAAAAATGAACATCCTCCCCAGGCTCTTATACATTATGCAAACAGCCCCCATCATGCTTCCCAAACCCTACCTGGCATCTCTCAGAAAAGCTTGTGCAGAATTTATCTGGGCAAAAAAATCCCCTAGAATCAGTATGGATAAACTGACACTTCCCAAAACGAAAGGGGGCATAGGGCTACCAGATTTTTCTAAATACCACGCAGCATGCCTGCTTACAAGAATAGTTGACTGGCATTTACACGCCAACTCTAAAGCATGGGTGACAATCGAACAAGCATTCCTACACACCCCGTTACACTGCCTAACCTGGTTACCTAGCACATATTCCCTCCAAGAATCCAACCAACACCCACTGATTCACCCCTCTCTTAAAACATTCGAAAGGTGCTGTAAGCATTTCAATATCTCATCCACGCCGGGCCCGCTTACCCCCATCTCGTTCAACCCCAACTTCACTCCGGGACTTAATACCACGCTCCTCCCGGAGCTCAATTCAAACAATGGCCTGCGTGCAGATTTCTTCTTTGATAACGGTGCGTTCATGACGTACGAAAAATTCACGACTGCTACTTCACATAATCCCTCACACTTTTGGACCTATCGGCAATTACAGCACTATCTAACAAAACCGAGAGACAAACCGAAATTTTCAAGGGCGCGCACGACAATAGAGGAAATCTGTATGCAGTCTGAACCACAAAGACATCTAATCTCAACGCTATATGCCACCTTATTTCCAAACTCTGATATCAGACAAAACACCTACATGAAATCATGGGAGAAAGAGCTCAACACAGAGATAACACCTACGGAGTGGGAGAACATTTGCACACACATTCACAAAGGTTCGGTCAATGTATCAGCACAAGAAAATGGGTTCAAAATACTCTCTAAATGGTACAAAACTCCACAACGGCTACATAAAATGAACCCCTCTATCACTCCAAACTGTTGGCGATGCTCCAATGACATAGGGTCTTTTATACATATATGGTGGTCTTGTCCCAAGATCATCCCCTACTGGACAGAAGTACATCGCTTAACAGCCCAGATTTCCTCATACAACCTAGACTTCTCCCCAGCACAAATGCTCCTACATCACACATCACTCCCCCAAAGACATTATAAGAAATCCCTCACACTCCACTTGCTCAACGCAGCTAAAATGACCCTCCCTACTTTTTGGCAGTCTCCCAACCCCCCTACCATAAAAGACTGGTTCAAAAGAATTGACAAAATTCAAGAAATGGAAGATCTAATCCACCAAACAAACGACACCCCGCACAAATTTCAAGCCATATGGGCTTGCTGGCAACACTTCAAAACATCCACAGACTATCACACACTCACGACAACCTCATGAACTTAACCACGATACCTTAAAACTTTCACAAAATGAACCCCACACTGCCGCAATACCCATAAATAAAAAGGGAAAATCTTTCTCGCTACACAATGCACTCGCGGCCGGACGTTAGGCGATCTACCCCAGAGATTGGGAATCTCCTGAACGACTTTTAGTCCTAACAAGAACTCTACCAAGAAGGCTCATGGGGATCTCCCTGAGTGCCCAGGCGGGCCCCCCCCTGTCGCCCCCGCCCGACTTCCAGTCCCAATTCGGGGTGGTTGGGCGGTCTGGAGGCGCTATGGAGGAGCCCGAGTGGGTATGGGATCCCCAAACCACACAAAAACGGTATATCCCTCTGGTACTCTTTGACCACAAGAATCAAACTTCGAGATATTGAACCACCTATAACAACAAGATCAATCTATGAGGTCTCATATGAAGAACACCTGTTATATATTGTTCATTACTAACGAGTAATTGGATAAGCTTTTAAGCAGTCATATTTGCTTATTTTTTGTTACAATGAAAACTGACATGTAAGGTAAACTATTTTGACCTGTATGTATCTTCTTGACATTGTTTCAATAAAATATTTTGGAAAAAAAAAAAAAAAAATACGAGCTGCTATGCTAAATGCCCAGAAAAAGGGAGGCAGCACCCTGTTGTGCATTCCTGCTGATGGAGACAAACACCCCGCTGACTTTCTAAGTCACCGCCATGCATCACAAAAAACGCCGGTGTGAAGCGCAGGTTATGGAGGGATAATGGCGGGATTGCGGCCCAATAGGCAGCCCATGTCAAGCAAGCTGGCCAATGGTGGCCCACACAACTCCCCCAATTGAATCCCCCAATCGCTCGGCGCGCGGTGCCGCCCCGCTGATGCCACTACCTCCCCCTGGATCGCAATAAAGGAAGAAAAGCGTGCATTAGGTGTCATTACTTTGTATCACGAACATAGGTTTTTGTATGCTACTCTTTTCATGTCTTTTACCTTTGCAATTTATTATATGTAATATTTTTTAGCTATTGTATTAATAAAATTATACTTTTTATCTACACATGACCATTGTTGTGCCTTTAAAATCCCACCCTAGAGGGTTTCCCTTTTGCTACTGTAACAGGGATGATGGCACCTTTCATTCTATAGGCTCTTACACCCCTTCCCTGTATGTATATTGAGGGGGAAACCCACTCTATGTTCCTTTTGTGTTGGGTCCCCCATTACCCTCTATAGCAGATCCTCCCTAGGATAAGGGTCTTCTATAGAGGAAGGGCTTTGTTTACAATCAGAGGTAGGTGGCCGGCATTTACTGGCAATTCTTTCACTTTGGAAATGTTGGTTTTGTTGCAGGTTGTAAACACCAAACCACTTTACAGGCAGGTTAAATGCATTCCCCAGGCATTTTATTTAAGGACATTTAGCATTTTAATGTTGCCCTTTAAGCATGATTAAATCTCTGCTCCCCGCCAAATGGAGTTTTTTAAAACCATTTTTGGCTTTGGTACAGCCGAGAAAATGTCCATTACTGTTTTTTATTATTTGACTTCCATTTACTTTAACAGCTGCTCCCTAATCTTCACCCTAAATAGTTCATTTATGTCTATCTATCTATCTATCTATCTATCTATCTATCTATCTATCTATCTATCTATCTATCTATCTATCATCTATCTATCTATCTATCTATCTATCTATCTATCTATCTATCTATCTATCTATGTCTATCTATCTATCTATCTATCTATCTATCTATCTATCTATCTATCTATGTATCTATCTACAGTCCTGCTCACCATTATTGGCACCCCTTCATGTTTTGCATAACTGAGTGAATGTCTTCAGAAATAAATGGAAATGTACCAAATTTATATCAGCAGGATCTTTTAATTGGAGGTCCAAAGTAATTTAACAAAGACAATTGTTATTTCAACATAGATATTGTAATTATAAAGAAAAAACAGAAAACCAGCATGTGCACTAATATTGGCACCCCTCCTTAATATTTGGTTGCACACCCTTTGGCAGCGATGACAGCCTCCAAACGTTTCTTATATCCATCAATAAGCTTCTTGCACTTCTCGGGTGGCATTTTCTCCCACACTTCCTTTGCAATATGCTCAAGCTCTTGAACATTTGCAGGGTTCCTTTCTCCAATGGCAGTTTTCAGCTCCCCCCAAAGATTTTCAATTGGATTGAGATCAGGAC
>BLSH010081166.1:38672-56193 GCA_018402905.1 Glandirana rugosa
ATCTATCTATCTATCTGTATCTATCTATCTATCTATCTATCTATCTATCTATCTATCTATCTATCTATCTATCTGTATCTATCTATCTATCTATATCTATCTATCTATCTGTATCTATCTATCTATCTATCTATCTATCTATCTATCTATCTATCTATCTATCTATCTGTATCTATATCTATCTATCTATCTATCTATCTATCTGTATCTATCTATCTATCTATCTATCTATCTATCTATCTATCTGTATCTATCTATCTATGTCAGGACGAGTGGTAATAACCGTGGGTACTTCAAATACATGTATAACACCTTATAGATGACTTCCTTTACATAGTTTAATTGGTTGTATAATGATGTCTATCGAACACAAACTGTTTTTTGACATTTACTATTTATTGTAAATTTTTCTATTTGTAATACTCCTTTTGTCTCTTTTGGTATTACGAACGGAACAGTCACCATAACCGTGGGAAACGACGTTTAGTCATACCTTTGGGTTAAACCGAGTTAGTAATATGTTGGTTAATTTGATACATTTCCTTCAGTAGATATTCCACAATATGTACATAAACTTCATGGGTGCCAATAATGGTGAGCAGGACTGTATCTATCTATCTATGTCTATCTATCTATCTATCTATCTATCTATCTATCTATCTATGTCTATCTATCTATCTATCTATCTATCTATCTATCTATCTATCTATCTATCTATCTATGTCTATCTATCTATCTATCTATCTATCTATCTATCTATCTATCTATCTATCTATCTATGTATCTATCTATCTATCTATCTATCTGTATCTATGTATGTATGTATGTATGTATGTATGTATGTATCTATCTATCTATCTATCTATCTATCTATCTATCTATCTATCTATGTCTATCTATCTATCTGTCTATGTCTATCTATCTATCTATCTATCTATCTATGTCTATCTATCTATCTGTCTATGTCTATCTATCTATCTATCTATCTATCTATCTATCTATCTATCTATCTATGTCTCTCTATCTATCTATGTCTATCTATCCGTCTATCTATCTATCTATCTATCTATCTATCTATCTATCTATCTATCTATCTGTTATCTTACCTTGCATATCATTTTATTGCAAATATGAATATTGTCCTTTTTAAAAAAATATGTTTTTATTATAATTATTTCATATTCTTTATTTTCATAGTTTTCTTGTCCTCAGATTTCTAGATTAAAACAGTTCAGGGATAACTTCCTGAACAGCTCACAGTGCATATTTAAAATGTGTTTATTTATCTTTCATTTGTTTCTTTGCATCCTGTGTTTAACTTACTGTGTCTGGTTTATTTTACAGTTATCTTTATGCATTTTTCAGTTTTTTTTTCTTTTATTTGTCCTTATATTGTTATGTTTTCATTGGTAATGTGTGATGTTATTTATTTTTTTATGTTTTCTTTCATTTTGTTTTGTTCCCTGGTGGTGAGCACCCCGCAGGGTTACCCATTATCACTTTATTCACATTTCCATGTCTTCACATTTGTCCCTTTCAGTACTTGTAGTAACATGTTTTCCATTGGTGTCAGAGCCGGCCAGAGGCTTCCTTACTAGCTTGTAATATTTTGTTGTCAGTGGTTTGCTATTATAGTTTGTCTTGCGTGTCTTTTTATGAATACCTATTATTTATATGGCACCATCATGCACTATATTGTCAAAAGTATTGTTAATGGCATCCCAGTCTTAGTCCGTAGGGTTCAATATTGAATTGGCCCACCCTTTGCAGCTATAACAGCTTCAACTCTTCTGGGAAGGCTGTCCACAAGGTTTAGGAGTGTCTATGGGAATGTTTGACCATTCTTCCAGAAGAGCATTTGGGAGATCAGGCATTGATGTTGGAGGAGAAGGCCTGGCTCGCTGTCTCCGCTCTAATTCATTCCAAAGGTGTTCTATCGGGTTGAGGTCAGAACTTTGTACTCAGTCAAGTTCCTCCACCCCAACCTCGCTCATCCATGTCTTTATGGACCTTGCTTTGTGCAGGGTTGAGCAGTCATGTTGAAACAAGAAGGGGCCATCCCCAAACTGTTCCCACAAAGTTAGGAGCATGAAATTATACAAAATATCTTGGTATCCTGATGCCTTAAGAGTTCCCTTGACTGGAACTAAGGGACCAAGCCCAACCCCTGAAGAACATCCCCACACCATAATCCCCACTCCACCAAATTATTTGGACCAGTGCACAAAGGTCCATAAAGACATGGATGAGTGAGTTTGGGGTGGAGGAATTGACTGGCCTGCACAGTCATGACTTCAACCCGATAGAACACCTTTGGGAAGAATTATAGCGGAGACTGGGAGCCAGGCCTTCTCTTCCAACATCAGTGCCTGACCTCACAAATGTGGTTCTGGAAGAATGGTCAAACATTCCCATAGACACTCCTAAACCTTGTGGACAGCCTATAGTCTCGTATTTCTCATTCAGGATTATTAGCCCCAAGTCCCAAGGCCTGGGGTTGGCCAGGAACTTGGGGCTATACAGGGCCGGTCTGCCCTGCAGAGCCACTTTGCAGGGCCGATCCTGGGGGTGCACGGACTGCCTCTGGGGGGAAGTGGAGGGCGAGTGCTGCCGGATTACATGCTGCAAAGTCCTGCCTCCTGGACTGACTCCTATGAAGGACGTCACACTGGTCCAATGCTGGGACATGTGATGTCCATCATAGGAGTCAGTCCAGGAGGCGGGACTTTATGTGACTTTGAGCGCCAGGTAAGTGGGAGTTCCCTGCTCTGTGTAAACCATTGGCTCTCCTCTCCCCATAGCTGCACTGGCAAGGCTGTGCTGATGGGCACAGGTAAGGCTGAGCTGATGGGCACTGATCAGGATGCATTGATGGGCACTGATCAGGCTGCACTGATAGGCACTGGTGAGGCTGCATTAATGGGCTCTGATCAGGCTGCATTGATGGGCACTGGTGAGGCTGCATTGATGGGCACTTGTCAGGTAGTATTGATGGGCACTGATCAGACTGCATTGATGGGCACTGGGGAAGCAGCATTGATGGGCATTGATCAGGCTCCATTGATGGGCACTGGTCAGACGGCACTGATAAGGCTGCATTGATGGGCACTGGTGAGGCAGAATAGGTGGGCACTGGTCAGGCTGCATTGATGGGCACTGGTGAGGCTGCATTGGTGGGCACTAATCAGGCTGCATTGATGGGCACTGGTGAGGCTGCATTGATGGGCACTGATCAGGCTGCATTGATGGGCACTGGTATGGCTGCATTGATGGGCACAGATCAGATTGCATTGATGGGCACTGATTAGGCTGCATTGATGGGCACTGGCCAGGCTGCATTGATGGGCATTGATCAGGTCTGATTGATGGGCACAGGTAAGGCTAAGGAGATGGGTACTGATCAGGCTGCATTAATGGGCACAGGTAAGGCTGAGCTGATGGGCACTGATGAGGCTGCATTGATGGGCACTAGTGAGCCTGAGCTGATGGGCACAGGTAAGGCTGCACTGATGGGCACTGGGCAGGCTGCATTGATGGGCATTGGTGAGGCTGTACTGATGGGCACCGAATGAGGCTGCATTTATGGGCACTGGTGAGGCTGCATTGATGGGCACTGATCAGGCTGCATTGATGGGCACTGGTGAGGCTGTATTGATGGGCACTGGTGAGCCAGGCAGCAACCAGCAAATGAGCGTACCCCCCCACCCCATGATGCTGGGCTTGGGCTGAACTTACTTTAAAATGTGGGAGGGGTTATCAAATTTACTTTCAGGCTGAAGCCCCTGGTCTTTTTCCCACCTAGCAACATCCCTGCTGTTTGGACTGATTTCATGTTCTTGCTTGAACAGCTGTTTAATATGTCTTTCCCATTTGATCCTACTCATTACTTATTAGGTCTTTCAAGCTCCGGTGTCACCAAACCAGCTAAGCGTCTGATCTCCTATATACTTCTCGCAGCTCGGAGAGCCATTTCTCCATCCGCCTACTAAACTCTTGCACATTGTGGCAGATAGGGTTGCCACCTCATCCCTTTAAGCCCGAACACATATGAATTACACGGGTTCTGTGGCTGATTAAGTTGGTAATTAAAGTCACTTGGTGCCTCATGTGAATTAAATCAGCCTCAGAACAACCTGTGTAATTCATATGTGTTCAGGTTTAAAGGGATGAGGTGGCAACCCTAGTGGCAGACATCCTGGAGAATGGAATTCCTTACTGCTATCGCAACCGATATCCTTATGCAATTTAGCAATGTTGGGAGATCTGGGACCAATCTGAATATGGTGGACTCATCTCCCCCCACTACTTCCAGGCTGTAACCATCTCATCCCTTATTGATTGCTGTTTCATCATTCTACCCCCTGGTGTGTGCTTCTTCAAATGCCCCGGCACTTTACTGATACTCTACGCTGTGGTTTGACCTCTATGCTAATCTACTTTGTATTTGGTATTTACTTTATGTCCCCCAATAATTCTGTGAGGTGTATCTTTGGTCATTTTTCCTTTTTTCTGATTTATGTCATGTCTCTTTTTTTGCCTGCTATGTGCACAAATGTAATAAAAACACAATTACAAAAAAAAAAACAACACATATTTAAGTGCAAGAGATAAACACCATTTGGGAGGTTTCATGGTTCATGACTGTCCACAGGGTTTGAATCTACTAAGCAACGTTTAAAAAATATCCAACTCAGTACCTAAAGACACTAGTTTGGTACATCATGCACACAGAAAAGTATATCTATAGCAAGAGGCCTATAAGTTTGTGGCCCACTTTTTAGGCCTCATACACACGGACGTCTCTAAAAAAATAAACAAAACGTCGGGCCCGACGTCAAGGAAAAAAAATCGGCGTTTTTCGGCGTTATGCATCGGCGTTAGGGAGCGTCGGTGTCAATAGGCGTTTTTTTTAAAAAATCATCCCTCTGCTATTTTTCAACCTAAAAACGCCGCCGCCAAAAAACGCCGGTTAACGCCGGTACAGTATTAGTTGGCGTTAGTTGGTGTTTTGCAGCGTCGGCGTCAAAAAACGCCAAAACGTTACAGCCTCAGAACGCGCTGGCCGTGGGTTCTAGTTTCAGCTCACAAATGCCGATGCCGACGCTATCTACAGCTCAAAAACGTTGGCGTTTTTATAGGGCCATTGACTAACATGGAGAGCTGCAAAAAACGGCAGAAAACACCGGCGTCAAAAAACGTCCGTGTGTATGAGGCCTAAATATCAGGCATTGTCCTTCAGCACTGGGTGGGAAAATTAAAAGGGAGGACCAAAAATATTGACCCCCTTCACGGCATTAGCTGGCTGCTTTTGAATAATTCATACCATTGTTTTGGGCAGTGAATATATAATAAAGTTTATTGAATGGGTATATATGGTGCTTTAACTTCTTGACCTCTGGAAGATTTACCCCCCCCTTCATGACCATGCCATTTTTTGTGATACGGCGCTGCGTTATTTTAATTGACAATTGTGAAGTCGTGTGACATTGAACCCAAATACAATTTATGTCCTCTTTTTCCCACAAACAGAGCTGGTATGGTGGTATTTGATCACCTCTGCGGTTTTTATTTTTCAACCAGTTGCCAACCGCCTGCCGTGGCTTGAGGCGGCAACATAGCTCTCCTGCGCAAACCGCCGTCACCTGAGCCAATCAGCGGGGGAACCAATCAGCTGGTGGGGCGGACTCGATGTCAGCCGGCCACCCACGTTCACTCCCCCGCAGTGACAGAACGGGGATCTGTGAATGTAAACAAGTGGATCCCCGGTTCTGACAGGGGAGAGGAGAGTGATCCTATGTTCCCAGTATATGGGAGCAGCGATCTCTCTCCTCCCCCACTCATCCTAGCCCCCACACAGTTAGAAACACCTCTCAGGGAACACAGTTGACCCTTTGATCGCCCCCTAGTGTTAACCCCTTCCCTGCCAGTTACATTTATTACACAGTAATCAGTGCATTTTCATGCCACTGATCACTGTATAAATACCAATGGTCCCAAAAAAGTGTCAAAAGTGTCCGAAATGTCCGCTGAAATGTTGCAGATCGCCGCCATTACTAGTAAAAAAAAAAAATAAATAAAACCACCATAAATTAATTCTCATTGTTTGTAAACGCTATAACTTTTGCGCAAACCAATCAATAAACGCTTATTGCGGGTTTTTTTTACCAAAAAAATAAGGAAGAATACATATCAGCTTAAACTGATGAATACATTTGTTTTTTTTTATTTTTTTTTTGTTTTTTTTGGATATGTATTATAGCAAACAGTAAGAAAGATTGGGTTCATTTCAAAATTGTCGCTCTTTGTTTGTTTTTAGCGCAAAAATAAAAAAACGCAGAGATGATCAAATACCACCAAAAGAAACATTTATTTGTGGGAAAAAAAGGACGTCAATTTCGTTTGGGTACAAAGCCGCACGACAGAGCAATTGTCAATTGTTAAAGCGGCGCAGTGCCGTATCCCAAAAAGTGCTCTGGTCAGGAAGGGGGTAAATCCTTCCAGGGCTGAAGTGATTAAAATATGAACAAAAAAAGAACAACAATTTTGAAAACAAAAACAATACTTTTTACTTTCTGCTATAAGACACATTCAAAAAAAAAAAAAGTAAAAAATCTAATTTCTTCATCAATTTAGGCCAATATGTATTCTGCTACATATTTTTGGTAAAAAAAAATCCCAATAAGCGTATATTGATTGCGCAAAAGTTATAGCGTCTACAAACAATGGAATATTTGTATTAATTTATTTTTTTACTGGCGGCAATCAGCGACTTATAGTGAGACTGCGATATTGCGGTGGACAATCAGGATACTAACTGACACTTTTTTGGGGACCAGTGACACTAATACAGTGAGTTTGCATGCTGAATATAAACCATGAAAATGTCTTTTCTCTTGAGGCTGCTATAACCTGCACTATGAGGATTGAAAAAAGAAAGGATTAGCGAATCTGGACGGGGTGGATTTGATTTAAATAATAATTTTTAAAGAGCAACGGTCATCTCTGTCCTGCAGCAGCTCCTCCTCTGACCCACTGGTGACTCACCGATGGTCCCATTCACTTTATTGGGACGGCTGGTGATGCGGCAGTGACACAACAAGGTGAGGGACAGCAGGTGATTGGATGCCCGCTAACAGGCGCTGCCATGATGGAAATGACAGGTGCTCTTTAAATGTAAGAAACATTCTTGCTGGTAGTTAGAATCTTTAATATTTGCAAACAAAATGAAGGTTTCCTATTTAGAATAATAAGCTGTCAGGTTAGTAAAACAGCAATATCAGAACCGATTCAATCATACAGTTTGTAGTGTACATAGATTTAAAAAACAATGGCATAAAAGGAATATTCCTGAACTTTGTTTTATCTCATGGCTACTGTGACATTGTGTGAATGCATCAATGCAGTGCATGTTATCTCTTGGATTCGTTGACTGAGTTTACCACAAATGTAAATATTGCAGAATATACAGCCTCGTGTTACATAACTAAGCTCCATTTCATGCTGAAGTAAACAAAAAAGAAAGTTGGGATTTTAAATGAGGCTGTTGACTTGTGGAGGTTTACTTAAGAGTTGACATATTTTATTGGCATCAATGGATGTTAAAATACATTACAATAATACATAACATGTATAAGATGATTTGATATAAATTCATGCACAAGTGGCACAAACATGATAATTACATATAAATACACACATGTCAGCACATAGCAATATTGAATAAAAAACTTGAATAAAATTGTATAAATTCATATATATACACATCACCTTAGCATCACATAGCAATATTGAATGATTTTGTGTAAAATTGTAGAAAAGCATTGAAAGATGGCGAATCTGAATTTAATCCTATTAGGGCATATATTTGCATCCTATGTGTCCGACGCGTTTCCTGTATAGTAAACACTTCCTCAGGGGCGGATGCTCAAGGATATCTACAAAAAACAGGGTGTAATTATAGGCTATTGTTAAACTAAACACAACAGGAAAGGACAAGATTGCCAGTACTGGGTGCTTACAGAGGATAGAATATGATGGTATATAACAAGGATATGCAATTAGCCGACCTCCAGCTGTTGCAAAACTACAAGTCCCATCATGCCTCTGCCTCTGGGTGTCATGCTTGTGGCTGTCAGAGTCTTGCTATGCCTCATGGGATTTGTAGTTCTGCAACATCTGGAGGTCCGCTAATTGCATATCCCTGGTATATAATGTTGGTGGGGTCAGGACCAGAGAGGTTGTCTGTCGTGGGAGCTGAGGTAGTCAAGAGCTCTGTACCAACAGGGCGCATGTGCAGTGTCCCCAGAGCATGGATTGCCATTCTCCATGATATATCTAAAGTGATGAACAGGAGTGGTGACTGCCAATGGGGGTCTGTAATGAATAAATAGGGTGTCCAAAGTCAAAGTTGTGTGGTACCAAATGTGATTAGAAATAGACCTAGGTGCCCAAGTGAAGACGTGAGGAGAGTAGGAGCATTGTGCGGGCAAAGTTGTGACAATAAGTCACAAAACAAGACCTTAGGAGCAAAAGTGGTGAGCAAGATCTACGGAAAAACCATGAAGCAAGTCCAAATCACCAAGCGGCAGGAAAGGAAAGAGTGACTGACTAAAAGAACAATGTGATAGGAGCACATAGAAAGCTCTTGTCAGGTGCAGTGTCTCCAAGTGTATGGCAAAGAAAACTGTGCCTAGGGAAGTGCCCTTTATATGCCCCATACGCACAGAAGCTCCTACCAGCATCACGCTAGTACGGCATGCGCAGGGAGGGGGTGGGCGCCGCCCACAACTGACACCAGCATGCCCCAGCTATGACGGCTAATGCTGAATAAAATAATTATTCATTTATCTTAACCACTTCAGCCCCGAAAGGATTTCCCACTTTAGGACCAGAGCACTTTTTGCAATTTGGCACTGCGTCGCTCTAACTGACAATTGCGCGGTAGTGCGACGTTGTACCCAAACGAAATTTGCATCCTTTTTTTTCCCCACAAATAGAGCTTTCTTTTGGTGGTATTTGATCACCTCTGCGTCATTTCTGACTGCCGCTATAAACAAAAGAAGAGCGACAATTTTGCAAAAAAAACCCAAATTTCTTACTTTTTGCTAAAATACAAATCCAAAATAAAAATATAAAAAAACATTTTTTTCCATCGGTTTTGGCCGATTTATATTCTTCCTCATATTTTTAGTGAAAAAAAATCGCAATCGGCTTTTATTGATTGGTTTGCGCAAAAGTTGCCGCATTTAAGGATGCTGAGAATTCATTTCTGGGGTTTTTAATTTTTTAAAATTTTTTACTAGTAATGGCGGCGATCTGCGATTTTTAGCGGTACTGCGATATTCGGGCGGACATGTCGGACCATTTTGACACTTTTTTGGGACCATTGGCGTTTATACAGCGATCAGTGCTATAGAAATGCACTGATTACTGTGTAAATGCCATTGGCAGTGAAGGGGTAAACCTGCAGGGGGCGCTCTAAGGGTTAACTGTGTTCCCTGGGTGTGTTCTAACTGTGTGTGGGCTGCCCTGGCTGGGGAAAGGGGATGATCACAGCTTCCATATACAGGAAGGGTGTGATCATCGCCCTTCCCCCTTCAACAGAATGGAGATCCGTGTTTACATACACGGACCTCCGTTGTTTCAGTGTGGGGGAGCCATCGCGGGTAGCCGGTGGCGATCAAGTCCGCCCTACTCGCTCCCTGGCTCCCCCCGAACACAGTGAGCACGTAAGCACGCCTCCGGCAGCGCGCACTCACAATGCTAGTTATCGCGGCCGCCGTCCTGTGACGGCGGTTCGCGATAACGAGCCATCTTGCCGCCGTCACGCTGTGGCGGGTGGTCGGCAAGTGGTTAAATATCAAACTATCTTTAGATAGATTTTTACTCCAAAAGCATTTTATTAACCTCCCTGGCGGGATGATTATGTCAGATTTTTGCGTCTCAAAGCTGTACATTGTTTTGCATAGAAATTTGGCGTTTTATATTGTAGGGCTGTAATTCTTAGGAATAACTCACTTAGAACTGCCCAAACAAGAGTCTAATAGACATCCAGGGAATGATAAAGCTTGAAACAACGAAATCATAAATTATAATATAATAAATAACTATAAATATTTATCAAAAATATTAATATAATAATAACATAATAGTAATAACATTTATTCAATAATGTAATCAAATCAAAAACACTGAAATTTGCTCAGTTGCAGAATTGTCGCTGTCGTCACTTTCAGTGTCTGATGATAAATTTCCCCAAAAATCAGTGTCACTCAATTCTGCAAATGATTCTTATTTACTATCGCTGTTTTCTAGCTGATAAAAAAAACACTTTTGACGCAAAGGGACGCTTTTTTATGCCATGGACATTCTCAAGTTTCCAGGCAGAAAGAATGACATCTATAATATAAAAGTGCATGCAGGGCACTGGGCAAACCACTAGGGGCAAAGGGGATGTGAAATGATTTCATACAGTAATGTAATCTTACAGATCACAGTGTACTGTATGTGCTGTGTGTTTTTCACTTTTTGAATTTGCTGCCAGTCTCCGCCCCGTGCGACGCGACGCTCGCAGGGAACGGAGACCGGCACACAGAGTGAATCGGGCAGAAGACACAGCAGGGGGGCATCGCTGGATCCAGGGGACAAGGTGAGTAACGCTGCCTGGATCCAGCAATGCGATCCCGAGTGCGGCTCGGGGTTACCGCTTTTGGTAGTGAAAATGCACCCCGAGTCACACTCAGGAATACCGCTAAGGAGGTTAAAATACATTTTTAAAAAATCTGATTTAAATAAAAAAAAATATATATATATTTTTTAAATTGTTGATTTGTATCCAGCCTGACAGTGGGTTAATCTTTTTATTCAATTCTGCTCATTTGTAGATCTATTAAGCAAGCTATTGTCAAGCAAAGGACATGGAAGCCAAATGCTGTCATGGGGGAACAAAGCCATAATTAACCACTTACCAACCGGAAGGTTTTCCAGCTTTAGGACCAGAGCACTTTTTGCGATTCGGCACTGCGTCGCTTTAACTGACAATTGCGCGGTTGTGCGGTGTTGTACCCAAACAAAATTTGCATCCTTTTTTTTCCCCACAAATAGAGCTTTCTTTTGGTGGTATTTGATCCCCTCTGCGTCGTTTCTGATCACCGCTATAAACAAAAGAAGAGCGACCATTTTGCAAAAAAAAACAAATTTCTTACTATTTGCTAAAATTCTAATCCAAAAAAAAAAACAAACATTTTTTTCACCGGTTTTGGCCGATTTATATAATTCCTCATATTTGTTATAAAAAAAATCACAATTGGTGTTTATTGATTGGTTTGCGCAAAAGTGGCCGCGTTTACGGATGATGAGAATTCATTTCTGGGGTTTTTATTTTATTTTCTACTTGTAATGATGGTTCTTTCCCTGTGGCCGCTCATCGCGGCTCGCCGGCGGACATGGGGTCCTCCCGAGCCGCGGGCACACTCCTCAGGAGTGCGGCTGTTCGCAGATCGCCGTCTTTTTACGGCGATTCGCGCTCAGCATCCCGACTGCCGCTGTAAAAAGACGGCACGCGGTCGGAAACTGGTTAAAAGCACACTATGGCACAGTGGGGTTGATTTACTAAAGGCAAATAGACTGTGCACTTTGCAAAGTGCAGTTGCTCCAGAGCTTAGTAAATGAGGTAAAGCTTCACTTTGCAAAGAATACCTGCTTGTTGCCATGGGTACACATAGGAGATTTTGCATTTTGCAGGAACTGCGAGTCAACGCACTCACCTGGTGGTCATTGCAGGGAGGGTAAGGCCCCTTTCACGCGGCCGTTCTGTTCAGGTCCTCTTGTCAATTTTTCAGGCTGAACGGATGCTCCATGCATCTCTATAGAGCAGTGGTTCTCAACTCCGGTCCTCGGGACCCACCAACAGGCCAGATTTTAAGTATTACCTTGGGGAGATGCAGACTAGAATACTGCAATCACTGAGCAGCAAATGATATCACCTGGGATGTATTTCAGTTATCCTGCAAACCTGGCCTGTTAGTGGCTCCCGAGGACAGGAGTTGAGAACCACTGCATTAGGGTTTTCTTTGGCTCTGAAATCCAAGATTCAAAAATTCAACAAAGAACTTCCTTAAATTTATTACAACTATTTGTTGGGTGAAAGTTTTTATTTGACAATAATATTTTTTTTTTTATTCGGAGACTCAGATGAAATCTTTTACATCAGCTCCACAATGGTGCAGTGGATAGCACTTTCATCTAGCAGCAAAAGGGTCGCTGGTTCGAATCCCAACCATGACACTACCTGCCTGGAGTTTGCATGTTCTCCCTGTGCCTGCGTGGATTTCCTCTGGGTATTCCACTTTCCTCTCACACTCCAAAGCCATGCTGGTAGGGTAATTGGCTCCTGTCTAAATTGGCCCTACTATGTGTATAAATGTGAGTTAAGCCCCGTACACATGGGACGGCGATCACATGTACGATCGTGTCGAATTGGCTGTTGTATGTAGCATACTGACTGCACTACACGATCGTACGACCACAAAAGGACGTTCAGGTGCATGTAATTAGTGTCCGGCCGTTCCTGACTTCTGAGCATGCGTGTTTTGCACAATACAACTTTGTTGTACCAACTGCTCTGTACACACGATACAACGGTCGTATGACCGCTTGTTGGTACGACCAAGTATTCTAGTCTGCTCATACAACTCCCTTGTACGACAGCCGTATGTTCGACTGTTTAAATCACGCATACGAACGATCGATTTCGCATACAACGGTGGTTAGTACGACCTGTTGTAAGCGATCGTCGTCCCGTGTGTACGAGGCTTTAGGGACCTTAGATTGTAAGCTCCTTGAGGACAGGGACTGATGTGAATGTGCAATGTATATGAAAAGTGCTGCGTAAATTGACAGCGCTATATAAGTACTCCAGCAGCCACCATAGGTGTGCGCAGCCTATTGCATTAGGGTGTGCACCACAAAAGTGCAAACAAACATGAGTGTGTGTGTATATATGTCAAAGGGGCAGAGGACAGTGTCAGTAGGACCAGGGCTGGTGCAAGGATTTTTGACACTCTAGGCAAAACATCATTTTGCCGCCCCCCCTTGGCTCCATCGCTGATTCCACCCCCTTTTCTCTGCCCAGCCTGATCAGCGCCAATGAATTGCAGCCTGATCAACGCCAATCAAATGCAGCCTCACCAGCACCCATCAAATACAGCTTCACCAGTGCCAATCAATACAGCCTCACATGTGCCCATCATATACAGCTTCACCAGTGCCAATAAATACAGCCTCACCTGTGCTCATCAAATACAGCTTCACCTGTGCCCATCAAATACAACTTCACCTGTGCCAATCAAATGCAGCCTCACCAGCACCCATCAAATACAGCTTCACAAGTGCCAATCAATACAGCCTCACATGTGCCCATCATATACAGCTTCACCAGCGCCAATCAATACAGCCTCACCTGTGCCCATCAAATACAGCTTCACTAGTGCCAATCAATACAGCCTCACCTGTGCCCATCAAATACAGCTTCCCCTGTGCCCATCAAATACAACTTCACCTGTGCCCATCAAATACAGCCTCACGGGGGGTGGGGGCGGAGGGAGGTATTTGGCAGATCAGTCACAATTTCTATATCCATTTTCAAATGGCATGTGATAAAACAATCTCATTATCTCAGTCAGACAGTGTCAGTTTTTACATGAATCAATGCAGAGCAGCCAGTGACAGATCAACAGCAGGCAGGCGCCCCTAGGCGGCAGTGCACCCTAGGCGGCCGCCTACTCTGCCTAGTGGTAGAGCCGACCCTGAGTAGGACAGAGATTGGTGTTAGTAGTTTATTTTTATTTTACTCATTTTTTTACAATTTTGTTTTTTTATTTTTATTTTTACTATTTTTTTTAGGCGCCCTACTGGGAGGGGGGGCTTTGGTGAAATATCAGGGGTCTAAACAGACCCCTGATATCTCACTTTTGAGACAGATCAAGGGACTGAGGACAGAGATTCCCCAGTCCCTTTCTCTGCAGCCAGGCAGCAGGGGGAATCTGCACAGTACAGGGTGATTAGGGTGTGCCCAGGCACACCTGCCACCCTATGTGCGCATGCCACGTTGATGCATTTCCACAAGTAAGAGACAGAATTGCCAACTTGACCCAGAAATGTATTCTTGGCCTGGCAAAAACAAGGTTAATTATAAACGGCCACACTTATGCGAAATTACCTGAGCCATCACGCCCCCCCCCCCCCCCTTATTTTACCTTCCCCACGGCACTATTTCATTTCATAAGAAAACTTATGAAAAGTGTTGAAAAGCTAAGTACAAAGCTCATTTTTAACAGATAGCCCAAAAAAAGCATAGATGTCAAAGGCTTCGAGTCCCCCTTTGACATTCACACAGAGCTGAGAGTCAGACGGGGTCTCAGCACTGACAAATTTGCATCTCTTTGAATGTGACGCTTGAAAAGCACAGCCGCTAGATTAAATTTTTTTTTCTCCGTCGAGAAAATGAGAAAGGCCTCTATCTATTTGAGTCTACTGGGAAGATCTTTATTCTGATTCTTGTTAGAATTGTTTATCACCCTGACAGTGCAGACTCGGACGAGATAAAGGCTCGGCTCCATCACAGGGCCTGACAGTGGTAGGACATGCAGAGAAATGAAAGGACTAGGGGAAATATTATTAATAGATGCCGACTTGATTTGACTCTATTGCACGTCAAGAAGGGGGTGCCACGGCTTGATTGCAGCCTATGAAGTTCTGTCCAAAAAAGAAGCTATTTTTCATTAAGTGATAGAAGGTCTTTTTCATGTTCCTTCCTGAGGAGCTGATATCTTATGCAGTTTATTCTAACCCTGCTGATTTCTGTCAAGGGAAGGAAACTCATGAAAGATGGGCCGGCTACACGAGTCCTTTGCAGGAAAGCAGGTTGATAGTTGGAGCTCGGTGCGTCTCTGCTGTGACTAAGCCTTGATGCTGTGAAATCCAGCCCAGCAGAACGGTTCTCCGGCTTTAGTAGAACTCACCGGGCAAAAATGTTGAGTTAATGCAAAAAGAAAAAAAAAAAAAAAAGAAAGAAACAGACGCGGCAAATAGAAGCGAGAGACTACGGTGACAGCAATGGTACAATGGCTCCCCCAAGGCTATTTTAAATGCTGGTTGTGTGACAATAAGGGGTTGGTTTCACCAAAACTGGAGAGTTTCATCGAGTGCAGCTGTGCATGGTAGCCAACAGTGGCGGCCCGCCCATAGGGGGAGCCCGGACGCCACCACCCCCCCCCCCAAAAAAAAGTCCCCTTTAAAATAAAAAAAAAAGTTTGTTTAAATCAACATAGTGCACTGTGTTTGGGCGCCGGACACAGTGCACTGTGGGAAGCGTGATGTCTTTGCAATCACATGATTGCGGGCGTCATGCTTCAATGGCAGGGTTTAATCCTTTGCTCTGCACCTCAAGCCGCCTATTGGCTCCTGGTACTGTCAGTCAATCACCACCGTCCAATAGGCGGTGGTAATTGATGTCAGAGGAGCCTCGGCGTCACTTCCAGCCATGGAAGAGAGAAGCTGGACTCCAGGCTTCAGCCGGCTGACTGCAAGCGCTGGCTCTACATACTACATCGGTTGGCCGCATGCCGATCTCTGCAAACTCCTCCCTGCCTGTCTATAATTGGGGTAAGTGCGGGACTCATCCCAACTTTGGGGGGGTGCAGCTGCAGGGGGCGGGGGGGCACCGTGAACCCCTATCTGGTGACTGTATACCCTATGTGGGACCCTGTACACCCTATCTGGGACCCTGTATACCCCTATCTGGGGCTCTATGTACCCTATCTAGGACCCTGTATACCCCTATCTGGGGCTCTGTATACCCTATATGGGACCCTGTATACCCTATCTAATGCTCTGTATACCCCTATCTGGGAACCCTGTATACCCTATCTGGGGCTCTGTATACCCTATCTGGGACTCTGCATACTGCTATCTGGGGCTCTGTATACTGCTATCTGAGGCTCTATATACTGCTATCTGGTGCTCTGTATACCCTTATCTGGTGATGCTGTATACCACTATCTGGTGATGATGTATACCCTATCTGTGATGCTATATACACTATATGGTGACTCTATATACTGCTATCTGGGGCTCTGTATACTGCTATCTGGGGCTCTATATACTGCTATCTGGTGCTCTGTATACCCTTATCTGGTGATGCTGTATACCACTATCTGGTGATGATGTATACCCTATCTGTGATGGTGTATACACTACATGGTGACTCTATATACTGCCATCTGGGGCTCTGTATACTGATACTGCTATCTGGGGCTCTATATACTGCTATCTTGTGCTTTAAAAAAGGCCTGGATTCTTTCCTTAACCAGTTCCCTACCGACGCATAGTAAAATGACGTCGGCAGGGACTGGCCGTCGATCCGGGAGGACGTCATATGACGTTCTCCGCTTCTCGCCGCTACCCAGGGGCCCGCACAGCGGCGATCGCGGATCGCTCGTCTGCCGGGGGGTTGTGTCCCACCCAGATCGGGGTAAAGAGCCAATAAAATTGGCTCTTTACCCTGTGACCGGCTGTGTCCAATCACAGCCGGTCACAAACGAGCCTCACGTGCACGCCGCTCGTGCGCACCCCTGGGGGCGCGCAGCGCGGCGATCGGTGCTGAGGCTTGTCCCTCGGACAAAGCCCAGCTCCGATCTGTGTAAAGAGCCAATAGATTTGGCTCTTTATCACGTGACCGGCTGTGTCAATCACAGCCGGTCATGTGATGTAAACAAACCGCGGTAACGAGCTGTTACCGCGGTTCTCCCTGTCACACACCGATCGTGTGTGACAGGGAGATTGCGGTAACAGCTCGTTACCGCCTACTGTACACCAAGCACACTGATCACTCCCCCCCCCAATAAAGAGGACCTGTCACCACCCCATCAGAGTACCTGTCACAGTCCATCAGAGTACCTGTCACCTGTCTATCAAAGTACCCGAGTAGCTGTCACCTGTCCATCAGAGTACCTGAGTACCTGTCACCTTTCCATCAGAGTACCTGAGTACCTGTCACCTGCCCATCAGAGTACCCGAGTACCTGTCACCTGCCCATCAGAGTACCCGAGTACCTGTCACCTGCCCATCAGAGTACCTGTCACCTGTCCATCAAAGTACCCGAGTACCTGTCACCTGCCCATCAAAGTACCCGAGTACCTGTCACCAGTCCATCAGAGTACCTGAGTACCTGTCACCTGTCCATCAGACTACCCGAGTATCTGTCACCTGTCCATCAGAGTACCCGAGTACTTGTCACCTGTCCATCAGAGTACCCGAGTACCTGTCACCTGTCCATCAGAGTACCCGAGTACCTGTCACCTGTCCATCAGACTACCCGAGTATCTGTCACCTGTCCATCAGAGTACCCGAGTACTTGTCACCTGTCCATCAGAGTACCCGAGTACCTGTCACCTGTCCATCAGAGTACCCGAGTACCTGTCACCTGTCCATCAGAGTACCCGAGTACCTGTCACCTGCCCAT
>BLSH010081166.1:57020-79639 GCA_018402905.1 Glandirana rugosa
AGTGGGACCTAGTTGAAATGGATTTCTACAATCATCGGTCAATATAGTAATTGTAATTGGTGAACTTATGGCCTGCAAATATGGGGGAAGGACGGGTCTGGTTAAAAGTCGAAAGTCGCGAGAGTGTGAAACTTAGAGTTAATGAGAGAGTACGATGTGACGTGGGTTTGTTTTACACATAGGAAAAAAAGTGTGTTTATCTCGAAAGAAAACCACCATAAATTCTTGGAGACCCAAAAAATAAAAAACGCTGTATTAACTTTTTTAAAACTTTTTTTTTGTGAAAAAAAATCAAAGACACTATTTTAAAACGTTTATTCATTAAAAACAGGTACCAAAGATAGGTAGCAGTATAGGTTTTGGCCAAAATTTATGGACAAAAATTACTTATTTGCAAAATTTTATCACAGAAACTAAAAAAAAGTGTTTTTTTTTCAAAATTTTTTCAATTATGTCGCAAAAAATAAAAAACCCAGAGGTTCTTAAATACCACCAAAAGAAAGCTCTATTTGTGTGAAAAAAAGGATACACATTTTGTTTGGGTGCAGTGTAGCATGAGAGAGTAATTGAGATTCAAAGTGTGAGAGCGCTGAAAGCTGAAAATTGGTCTGGGCAGGAAGGGGGTATAAACGTCCGGTATTCAAGTGGTTAATGTTAATGATATAACTGGCTACTAACATCTTTAGGTAAAGTTGATCCAGGGTGAATCCGATTGCCTCTCGGGGAATCAGGAAGGAATTTTTTCCCCCGTTATAGCAAATTGGATCACGCTTTGCTGGGATTTTTTGCCTTCCTCTGGATCAACTGTGGGTTTCTTGGTTGAACTAGATGGACTTGTGTCTTTTTTCAACCTAACTATGTAACTATGTGCTCTGTATACCCTATATGCACTGTGTTTGGGCGCCGGACACAGTGCACTGTGGGAAGCGTGATGTCTTTGCAATCACATGATTGCGGGCGTCATGTTTCAATGGCAGGGTTTAATCCTTTGCTCTGCGCCTCAAGCCGCCTATTGGCTCCTGGTACTGTCAGTCAATCACCGCTGTCCAATAGACGGTGATAATTGATGTCAGAGGTGCCTCGGCATCACTTCCAGCCATGGAAGAGAGAAGCTGGACTCCAGGCTCCAGCCCACTGACCGCAAGCGCTGGCTCTGCATGCAACAGCCGCTGGCCGTATGCCGATCTCTGCAAACTCCTCCCTGCCTGTCTATAATTGGGGTAAGTGCAGGACTTGTCCCAACTTCGGGGGGGGTGCAGCTGCAGGGGGCGGGGGGGGGGGCACCGCGAACCCCTATCTGGTGACTGTATACCCTATCTGGGACCCTGTACACCCTATCTGGGACCCTGTATACCCCTATCTGGGCTCTATATACCCTATCTAGGACCCTGTATACCCCTATCTGGGGCTCTGTATACCCTATACGGGACCCTGTATACCCTATCTAAGGCTCTGTATACCCCTATCTGGGAACCTTGTATACCCTATCTGGGGCTCTGTATACCCTATCTGGGGCTCTGTATACCCTATCTGGAACCCTGTATACCCTATCTGGTGACTGTATACCCTATCTGGGACCCTGTAAACCCCATCTGGGGCACTGTATACCCCTATCTGGGACCCTGTATACCCTATCTGGGGCTCTGTATACCCTATCTGGTGACTGTATACCCTATCTGGGACCCTGTAAACCCCATCTGGGGCTCTGTATACCCTATCTGGGGCTCTGTATACCCTATATGGGACCCTGTATACCCTATCTAAGGCTCTGTATACCCCTATCTGGGAACCTTGTATACCCTATCTGGGGCTCTGTATACCCTATCTGGGACCCTGTATACCCTATCTGGGGCTCTGTATACCCTATCTGGTGACTGTATACCCTATCTGGGACCCTGTAAACCCCATCTGGGGCTCTGTATACCCCTATCTGGGACACTGTATACCCTATCTGGAAAACTGTATACCCTATCTGGTGACTGTATACCCTATCTGGGACCTTGCATACCCTATCTGGGGCTCTGTATACCCTATCTGGGACCCTGTATACCCTTTCTGGTGACTGTATACCCTATCTGGGACTCTGCATACTGCTATCTGGGGCTCTGTATACCCTTATCTGGTGATGCTGTATACCACTATCTGGTGATGATGTATACCCTATCTGTGATGCTGTATACACTATATGGTGACTCTATATACTGCTATCTGGGGCTCTGTATACTGCTATCTGGGGCTCTATATACTGCTATCTTCTGCTATCTTGTGCTTTAAAAAAGGCCTGGATTCTTTCCTTAATGTAAATAATATAACTGGCTACTAACATTTTTAGGTAAAGTTGATCCAGGGTGAATCTGATTGCCTCTCGGGGAATCAGGAAGGAATTTTTCCCCTGTTATAGCAAATTGGATCCATGCTTTGCTGGGGTTTTTTGCCTTCCTCTGGATCAACTGTGGGTGAAGGATTGAATATGGGATTATTTGGTTTTATTTATATATATATATATATATATATATATATTAATGTTTTTTTTTTTGTTTTTTTTTTGGTTGAACTAGATGGACTTGTGTATTTTTTCAACCTGACTAACTATGTAACTATGTGCTCTGTATACCCTTATCTGGTGATGATGTATACCCTATCTGTGATGATGTATACACTACCTGGTGATGATGGGCTCTATACTCCTGACACAAGGGGTGGAAATGATAAGGGGTGAGGCTTATGAGAAGTGGGAGGAGTCAAAAAGGAAGGGCGGGGTCTGGTGCCCCCCATCCTAAAAAATTCACTAGCCGCCACCGGTAGCCAATCAGCTTCAAACTTGACAAAAAAAAACTGGAACCTGATTTTGAGATTTTGGTTCATAGTGAGATGATAGCAGCACGCGGTTGCTGCAGATTTGTCCACTGCACATCCAAGATTTAAATCTCCCATCTGCCCACATCCCAAAAGTGCTCTATTGGATGAGATGTGGGGAGTGTAGAGGCCATTGGCCTCATTGTCCAGTGGTGAGATGATTGGAGCTTTGTGCCATGGTGCCTTATCCTGCTGCAAGGAGCCATCAGAAGATGGGGACACTGCAGTCATAAAGGGATGGACATGGTCAGCAACAATACTCAGGTAGGCCATGGGGTTTAAATGATGCTCAATTGGTGCTTAGGGGCCCAAAGTGTGCCAATAAAATATCCCCCACACCATTACACCACCACCACCAGCCTGACCCGGTGATACAAGACAGGATGGATCCATGCACCAAATTCTGACCCCAGCATCTGAATGTCTCTGCTGAAATCGAGACTCATAAGACCAGGCAACATTTTTCCAATCTTCTATTGTCCAATTTTGGTATTCCTGTGCAAATTGTAGCCTCAGTTCCCTGCTCTTAGCTGACAGAAGTGGCACCCGGTGTGGTCTTCTGCTGCTGTAGCCCATCTGCTTCAAGGTTCGATGTGTTGTGCATTCAGAAATGGTATTCTGAATTCTTTGGTTGTAACGATTGTTTACTTGTTGCCTTTCTATTAGTTACTGTCTGCCCATTCTCCTCTGCCATCAACAAGGCATTTTCGTCCACACAACAGCCGCGCACTGGATATTTTCTCTTTTTCAGACCATTCTCTGTAAACCCGAAAGATGGTGGTGTGTGAAAATCCAAGTAGATCAGCAGTTTTTGAAATACTCAGACCAGCCCGCCTGGCACCAACAACCATGCCACATTCAAAGTCACTTAAATCCCATTTCTTCCCTATTCTGATGCTCAGTTTAATCTTCACTACTTCTAGATGCCTAAATGCATTGAGCTGCTGCCATGTGATTGGCTGAATAGCAATTTGTGTTACCAAGCATTTGAACAGGTGTACCTAATAAAGTGGCCGCTGATTGTAGTAGATGGATATGGGCAGGTAATTAGGTCTAGAGGGCGAAGGGGAAGTGATCCATAATTGGATTCACTAAAGTGCAAAATTATCTACACCAGTCAGCCATAATATTATAACCACTGACAGGTAAAGTGATTAACAGTGATTACTTTGTTACAATGGCACCTGAAGGTGGGTTGGATATTTTAGGCAGCAAGTGAACATGTTGTCCCTGAAATTGATATATTGAAAGCAGAAAAATATGCAAGAGTAAGGATCTAAGTGATTTTGACAAGGGCCAAATTGTAATGGCTAAGCGACTAGGCAGTGGGGGCTGGTAGGTTTGTTTTTTGGCAAACACCCCTTCCCCCCTCCCGGTCAGTCGGCCGGCTGGCAGGGTCATAGGGGTTCCCCCCGGGTCGGCCTGTCAGTAGTACCCCATCTTGCGGGCAGCGCTCCGGGCAGCAGGCGGCTTCTCTTTGGGCTACAGGTGGCTGCTTCCTCTGTGTCCCTCCTCCTCTTGGCGGCCAAACCGATCGGATCTCCTTTCGTCCAATCACGGGTCTCAGGACTCTCAGAACTCACTTCCTGATTGACCGGGAGTGTTGCGATAGCGAATATTCATTGCTCTGCTCCCTGAGCCCACCCTTTTTTGAAGCCTGTTAGAGCCTCTGGCTCTAATCACAGGCTTCAAAAAAAACAAAAAAACACCTGATTGGAATCCATGCGTCCGTCTAGATCAGGGGGCTGGACACATGGATAAAGAGGTGGTGCCCGTGTGCCCCTAATGGATGGGCCGCCACTGCAACTGGGTCAGAGCAACTCCAAAACTGCAGCTCTTGTGGAATCTTCGCCGTCTGCGGTGGTCAGGATCTACCAAAAGCGGTTCAAAGAAAGGGCCGTCAGTGAACCGATGACAGGGTCATGGACGGCCAAGGCTCATTGATGCACGTGAGGAGCGAAGGCTGGCCTGTGTATTCCAATGTAGTAGAAGAGTTACTGTAGCTCAAATGGCTGAAAAAAAAAGTAATTCTGGTTCAGATAGAAAGGGGTCAGATCACACAAGACATCACAGTTTGTTGGGTATATGGTTGTGTAGCCACAGACCAGTCAGGATGCCCATGCTGATCCATGCCCACAGCCAAAAGTGCCTACAACGGACAAGTATGCATCAGAACTGGACAACGGAGCAATGGAAGGAGGTGGCCTGGTCTGATGAGTTATGTTTTCTTTTACATAATGTGGATGGACGGATGTGCGTGCGTCCAGGGAAAGAGATAGTGCTATAATGCACTATAGGAAGAAGGCAAGCCTGTGGTGAAGCCAAGCAGCGTGATGCGTTGGGCAATGTTCTGCTGGAAAACCTTTGGTGCTACCATTCATGTGGACGTTACCATCGACCTAAACATTGTTGGTGACCAAGAATGCCCTTTCATGGAAACAGTATTCCCTGATGGAAGTGGCCCCTACAGGAGAATAACGTGCCCTGCCACACTGCAAAATGGTCCAAGAATGGTTTGAGGAACACAACAATGAGTTTGAGGCACTGACTTGGCCTCCAAACTCTCCAGATCTCAATCCAATAGAGCAGTCTTCCCCAACCCAGTCCTCAAGGCCCACCAACAGGTCATGTTTTCAGGATTTCCCTCAGATGAATCAGCTGCGGTAATTACTAAGGCAGTGAAACTGATCAAATCACCTGTGCAAAATAATGGAAATCCTGAAAACATGACCTGTTGGTGGGCCTTGAGGACAGGGTTGGGGAACACTGCAATAGAGCATCAGTGGGATGTGCTGGAAAAACAAGTCTGGTCCATGGAGGTCTCACCCTCCCAACTTACAGGAGCTAAAGGATCTGCTATTGATGGCTTGGTACCATTCTTTCATGAGTATTAGGACCTGTCTACCAGAGATGGTTGAGTAACCACGTTTTTGCAACACATTACTGCTGATTGCTGCAAAGATTTGTCATTTTTCCTTTTCTTATAAGGAGATGCTCCCTTTACTTCTCCACCACCAAACAATGATAAATCGTGGAAAGGAGCTGTGTGTGACTTGATGATTAGTGAAAAGTTTAGTGAAAAAAAAAATGTTTAGTGAAAAGTCTTTGTAATAGTTGCCTGCTCACATGTCAGTCCAATGATCTGCAATGGGCGGCACAGTGGTGTAGTGGATATCACTTTTGCCTGGCAGCAAAAGGGTCACTGGTTCAAATCCTAACCACTACACGCTTGTGTTGGTTTCCTCCAGGTACTCCTGTTTCCTCCCACACTCCAAAGACATGCCGGTAGGTAAATTGGATCCTGTCTAAATTTGCCCTAGTATGTGTATGAATGTGAGTTAGGGACCTTAGATTGTAAGCTCCTTGAGGATAGGGACTGATGTGAATGTACAATGTGTATCTAAAGCGCTGTGTAAATTGACAGCGCTATATAAGTACCTGAAATAAATTAAATAAATGATCTGATAATCCAAATGGTTGGTAACCCAAATGTATTTATGAACAGAAATAGCCATGCCTTGGCATTTTTCAACTGATGCCCTTGAAGACAAATCAAAACAGAAGTGGTTAAACTGGTCGAAATATTTTTGGGAATTTTTTTATGGGCTGTGGTGTTTAAATTTTTTTAGGCAAGCAGAAATATTTAATTGAATGAAACAATGCTTTTGAGTTGTTATTTTAATTTTAATTTGAACAACGTTAATACAAAATGGAAAACATGCACTTGGCAAATCAAAGTTCTTTCCAAACGTGATGGAATTTAAAATATGAATTATAAAATATGATTGAATTTATATAACAAAAAATAGTATCTATCTATCTATCTATCTATCTATCTATCTATCTATCTATCTATCTGCCTATCAATGTATCTATCTTTAATATATCTATCTATCTAAGTCTATCTATCTATCTTATCTATTCTATCTATCTATCTATCTATCTATCTTATCTATTTATTCTATCTATCTATCTATCTATCTATCTATCTATCTATCTATCTATCTATCTATCTATCTATCTATCTATCTATCTCTCTCTCTCTATCTATCTATTTATTCTATCTATCTATCTCTCTCTCTCTCTCTCTCTCTCTCTCTATCTATCTATCTTATCTTATCTTTTTATTCTATCTATCTATCTATCTATCTATCTATCTATCTATCTATCTATCTATCTATCTCTATCTATCTATCTATCTATCTCTCTCTCTCTCTCTATCTATCTATCTATCTATCTATCTATCTATCTATCTATCTCTCTCTCTCTATCTATCTATTTATTCTATCTATCTATCTATCTATCTATCTATCTATCTATCTATCTATCTATCTATCTATCTATCTATCTCTCTCTCTCTCTATCTATCTATTTATTCTATCTATCTAATATCTATCTATCTATCTATCTATCTATCTATCTATCTATCTATCTATCTATCTCTCTCTCTCTATCTATCTATTTATTCTATCTATCTATCTTATCTATTTATTCTATCTATCTATCTATCTATCTATCTATCTATCTATCTATCTATCTATCTATCTATCTATCCATTTATCTATTCTTTTTATCTACATTTCTGTTATTTATTCTCTTTCCTTTCATTAGAAAAAGAATGTTTACTGGGACTGATAAAATTCTTGCTTTTTTATGTTAGGAAAAAGAGAAAAAACAATAACAAAAGCCTTTTCTTTCCTTTTTTTACCTTGTACCTGTTCTGCCATCAGATGATTTCCACTATCCATCTCTCTTGTCTATTTGTCTTCAGCCCCATATAGGGATAATTATATATGTATATTTTTCCAGCTTGAAGTTTTCGATACTCTGTGGGCGTTTGGTGTGGGTGGAGACATAAGGCTGTCACTTTCGTCTCCAGCTGGGCGCCAGATGCATTGTCCAGGAAGAGAAGCGAGACAATATGCGAATATTATCTGATTCCTTGCATTGATTCCATTGATTTACTTTTGTTCTCTACCAAACGTGCCTCTGGGGTGTCAGAGACGAGGGGACCGAGGTAAGGTCACATTTAGCTAGGTTTCCTGCAGAGGGAATCCATAGCCCGTTCTCTGCCAAGGGCTGGGCAACAAGCTGAGTGTAAATTGCGCTGCAATATGGTCTAAACTTGGAACATGTAGAACTTTAGGAGGTTGAGGCAGAAATGTTTGTTAAAGAAGATGTATGTTCAAAGCTTTATGGAGCTGGATTGTTTTAGAAACCTTTTAGGATTAAGCCTTAATGGCCCACATCTTAAAGAAAACCAGTTTGGCCAAGAAGCAGAAAGATCATTTCTGTAATACCTTAATTGGATTGCCATGATAATTGTTCTTGCATGGAATAGAGTTAAAGGGTTAGTCCACCCAACACTGATATTTCCATTTTTGGTAGAAGCTGAAGAGTTAAAGTGCTACTAAAGTCTCCTTTTTTTACCCCGTTAAAAATAACAAACATGTTATACTTACCGGCTCTGTGTAATGGTTTTGCACAGAGCAGCCCTCATCCTCCTCTTCTCGGGTCCCTCTTTGGCGCTCCTGGCCCCTCCCTCCTGTTGAGTGCCCCCACAGCAAGCAGCTTGCTATGGGGCACCCGAGCCGAGCCGCAGCTCCCTGTGTCCATTCAGACACGAAGCCGAAGCCTTTCTCTCCTCATTGGCTCAGTGACTTTGATTGACAGCAGCGGGTGCCAATTACACTGCTGTCTTACCCAATGGGGAGGGGAGTCCCGGACAGTCTCTCGTGCAACATCGCTGGATCTAGATGGAGCTCAGGTAAGTATTAGGGTGACTGGGGGGGGGGGGCAGTTGCTGCATACAAAAGGTTTTTTTATCTCAATGCATAAAATGCATTAAGATAAAAAAAAACCTTCTGCCTTTACAACCACTTTAAAGCCTAAGTGTAGTCAAAATAAAAAGCACAAAAAGCAGCACATGGGACATGACTTACAATTAAAGCGCTGTGTTCCTTGTACTTCTGGCTCCTGGATTCCTTGAAGTTTTCCTCCGTCGATCCTCACCCCCAACCCTACTGCCATTATCTTCCAGTGCGGCAAGGGTTAAGAGAACTGAGGAAACTGCCATTTGTACTCATCAAGAATACCCAACTTTGCCCAGCCTTTCCGCTCAAGCAGGTGGAGTTTAATGCCGTCACAGCCAGGGGAGGGGGGGGATTTAACCAAGTTGCCGCACTTTCTCTGAGCCTCTCTCTGCCTGTGGTTTAAATAAAAGGGGAGAGGGTTCTGCCCAGGGTCAGACACGCAGTCTGTATGGGAGGAAAGACACAGACAGCCAGCAAAATATAGGGGAGTGTTCCTGTTCCTGAATCTAACAAAGCTACTACTCGCCTGTGTCCAGCAATCTTCTGCAATATAGGAGGATTGCTGGAACTTGCAGTTCTTCCTGTAGATACCATCCCTGGACTCTTTCCTATGCAGGTATGCTGGAGCAGCCACAAGCTTAAAATTAGGGACTAAGGATGTTAGGGAATTGACTGCACTTTATGTTGAACTATTATCTTATGATTCTCATCACGCCACATTATTCAAGTACAGCTTTACATTTGTCTGGTCTGAAGTTACAGAAGGGGTATAATGTAAGTAACCGGCACACATAATCTACAGCTCAGGTCACTAAACACATTGGGGTATGAATACATCGGTATAAAGATAATACAGTGTGAAGACACAAGCGGTTACCAAGGGTAACAAAGGTTTCTCTAGCAGTCTGTCGTTAAGCGTGTACATGTTGCAGGGGAGATAGCCTCCTGCAGTGAGGGAGATGTTGTTGGCACTTCCTCAGCAGCGATGTGTCTCCCATAGCAACGGGAGCAGATCTGCACTGCAGAGGTCCTCGCCCTGTACACAGGTAAGGAAAAGGAAGAGTTAAGTGAGAGCATATCCATCAGGAGAGTAAACTGAACTACAGTCATTTGTTCAAATGTACACAGTGCTCAGCACAAAAGTAAAGGTGTCCCATGTGCAAGGCAAGTGACCCTGTTAAGGTGCATAGCGTAGCCCAGAAGAACCCACCCCGGGGTAGGCCTCCTGTGTGACCCACATTTGGTGCCCAACAAGGAGGGGAACATAGAGGACGTGAGGACCACCCATACCCTTATAAACCCCTCCATTCATAGAAGCCGGTATTGCAGCCTCTATGAATGCAACAGGATCTATGAATGGAGGACAGGGGGATAATTGAAAGGTTCCGCCCCTCTAATGTTTCATTCATAGAATTATGAACAAGGAGAGTAAGTAGGAACCTCATAATTTAAATAACATTAAGTTGGATGGAGTTTTTCCTAGGTATAGATAGGAAACAAAATATACTGTGAATATATATAGTATATATATCAAACCATTTTAGAATCATTTTTGCAGTGTGGTATGGCACATTAGCCTGCTGAAAGAGGCCACTGCTATCAGGGAATGTTGTTTTCATGAAGGGGTGTACTTTTTTTAGGTAGGTGGTACATGTCAAGTAACATCCACATGAATAGCACGTTTCCCAGAAAAACATTGCCCAAAGTATCACACTGCCTCCGCCTAAACATAGTGCATCCTGGTGCCATCACTTCCCCAGGTAAGAAATGCACACACTCGGGCATCAACATGATGTAAAAGAAAATATGGTTCATCAGACAAGGCCACCTTCTTCCACTGCTCCATGGTCCAGTTCTGATGCTCATGTGCCTATTATAGTGGCTTTTAGCTGTGGGCGTGAGTCAGCATGGGTTTAGCCATTACAATTTGGCCCTTGTCAAAGTCATTCAAATCCTTACACTTTGGGGATGGCCCCTTCCTGTTCCAACATGACTGAGCACCAGTGCACAAAGCAAGGCCCATAGAGACATGGATGAGTGAGTTTAGGGTGGAGGAACTTGACTGGCCTGCACAGAGTCCCGATCTCAACCTGATAGAACACTTTTGGAATGAATTAGCACGGAAACTACGAGCCAGGCCTTCTCATCCATATCAGTGCCTGACCTCACAATAGCGCTTCTGGAAGAATGGTCAGACATTCCCATAGACACTCCTAACCCTTGTGGACAGCCTTCCCAGAAGAGTTGAAGCTGTTATAGCTGCAAAAGGGTCGGCCAACTCAATATTGAACTCTACGGACTAAGACTAGGATGCCATTAAAGTTTAAGTGCGTGTAAAGGCAGGCGACCTTATACTTTTGGTAATATGGTTTAATTGTTGTAGCACTACCCCCGTAGGAGATGCTTTAGTTTGTTCAGTCCGTTACTCTGCCTTTCAAGCCCAATAACAGCCTCAATCCCCTCTGGCACACCTGGCAATAGTGTGAGTGCAAGGATCATTATAAAACACAGAAATTGTCTTTGCGGTAGTATTTTTGTGGAATAAACATTGGCAATATGTTCGAGGAATACAATAGAAGAACATTAACTGACGTTATAAGCAATATAGCTCAATGGTACATCTAGGCTACTTTCAGGGGATTCAGAACCTTAGAATACCCAAGAGCAGAGCAAACCCTTTAATAACAATAGAGTCTGCACCAGACTGGTTACCCTTACTCAAGTTTGGCTCTATGAGTACAGGCAGGAGGAGAGCAGAATACTGACCCTATCTATGTCAGATCCCTCCCTTCTGTCTCCTGGCACCACAGGCCCAATAACAAATATTGTATTCAAACCAACAGTCAATATCTTAGCTTCCCAGATAGGCTGGCCCACACACCCACTGCATATACAGAGCCCTGGATATGTGTGTGTGAGGCTGTATGACAATAGTAACTTCAGTCCCTTTGAAGTTAAATAAGTCTTGGCATCTTCAGCTAGCCACTCTCGTTAGTGCACTTCAATTCCTGGATAGTAGGCCCAAATGACATAACTGGATATAAAAAATGTGCAGCGCATGAGCATAAACGTGAAAATAAGCCCCCTGGTCGAGGCACTGAGAGCGAATGGAGAAAAAAAACGTAAATCACAGACTTGAAATCTACAAAAGAATATTGCAAAATATAGATGTAACCACACTGTAATATGGTAAGGTGAAGTTCAATAATATTAATCCACCAGTAGAGAAGTTTATCTCTTGAACGTGAAACAAAAAGTGTCTGAAGCGACTAAAAAGTAAATAAAACGTGAAAAAATCTTCAACTTGTGCAAGATGAAAACACCATGTATGAATAGGGTACTCTTACCAGAAATACCTGGTATACAGGCATGTAGGTCGGAATCCCAGGTCGTCAGGCATCCACAGAGTGAAGTAAAGATGAAAGACCTGTCGCACAACGACTTGAAGGGACCAGGCTGGTTTACAGGTATGCAGGTCGAATTCAATCACTGGCATCCAGAACATCAGGCATCCACAAATTGAGGTGACGATAAAGGGCCAGTCGTCCAACCACTTGAAGAGACCAGGCTCCAGATGTAGAGGCAAGAGTATAGGGATCCAGATAGTATCACAGCAAGCCTCAGTAGGAAATAAGCTACATAGTGTGATACTGTATGACCAGATACGGTTTATTTATAAAATTATTGCACTTACATGCTAAAAACTAGTAACAGGCACATGGAATTCCAGGTAAGTAAAAAAGGCGCAGTAGATGGGAGCAGGATCGTCCAACCGACGCGTTTCGTCTACTAAGCCTTCCACAGGGGTAAGACATAACTGGCCTGGATCATTAAGTGAAGAATGTAAGAGTTTTTCCTCAGCAGGGTGAAAGGACAACAACCTCTGTATACAGTGTCTTTCTATCTAAATGGCTTTGTATCCTGCAGGAACTACAAGTGTCAGCAAGATGACTACCAGCAATGATGTCTGTATACAGGGTTCAATATAACTCGTCTGTGCAGTGTCCTTGTTTCCTGCAAATGGGCATAGCCCTCTCACCTAATCCTACGATCGATCAAGGTCCAAACAAACTTCCAGGGACAGGCAGGCTTTCCTGGTGGGGACTGGTCCCCTCACACTTGAAAGCTTCTCTGTCAGTGTAGGTGTGCCTGCATATGCACCTGGGATCCTCTCTCTCTCAAGCTGGATGTCCCGACCGGTCCCAGAGGCCTAAAATCGCACGGTGGAAAGACCCAAGAGGCAGCACCCCTCTCTTAGGTCTTTTCTCTTCCTCGGTCACGCTTTCACTGCACTCTCCTCAGGGAATCAAGATGGAGTCTCTCTCTCTCCCCTCTCGTAGAGCATGCTGCGGTTGTAGTTCCATACTCCATACAAAGCTATAGGGCCATCTTGTAAAGGGACTTCATATTCCAGAATACCTTGCAGCCCTTCCTGCAGCTTGTTAAAGTCCCTCTGATTTGCTCCTGTAACTGTTCTCCCCATAGGAACACAGTACAAGTGCTGTGTAATCCGATCCTCTACACAGATCACATTAAAGTGGATGTAAACTCGAAAAAAAATATTTTTACTGACACTTCTACCTTGTACAGGAGAGGATATCATGTTATCTGTGCCCAGTTTTGCCACGAAGAGTTAATGCAACTCTGAGTAATACCCTTATCTTTTTTCGATAGGAAAAAAAATGACCGAGGTAGAAATAGGAGATGTTTCATCCCATGCTGTGTGACTGACAGGTCATATTCTTAGCTCCTGCACAGAGCAAAAAGAGCCTCACACTCCCCCCTCCCATCTCCTTCCAGCTCTCAGTATAGAGGTGGGTAGGAAGTCTTGTGACATCACAACTCCACCCACCGAGCTCCAGCAAAGAGAGACACTCACTGATTTCACTGCTGACACTGCTGAAAAGGGTGACATTTGCAAGGTAGGGATACATGCAGGAGGCTTGCATGTATATATACATTAATACTGTGCCATTAGATTACACTGGGTGAGTGGTGGGTTTACATCCACTTTAAGTTCAGTCTGTGAAACAAGATGGAGGGGGAGAAATTCCACCGCAGGGGCTGATAGGTGCATTTGTCCCTTCTAGAAGAGCCTGTGTATTTACAGCAGCTGCTTAGCAAAAGCTGCAGAAATAGCGGGGCACCCACTACATTGTCATAGAATAAAAATGAATCAAAAGCAGCAACCCTGTGAAGGACTTCCATGGATTTCCATGTCTATGGCTTTCTTGATACTCTTCAGTGAAGAAACAGTGATCTAAGCATGAGGTCATAAAACAACGAGCAGCCACATTTGTGCTGTACCACATTACAAACAAATGACATTTAGCAACTAACGCTTGACAATGGAGACGGACAGGAGGCGAGGCTGCCAGACAGAGTGAAGCCAAGGCTCTAAATTCTTTATTTGTATTCAGGAGTGACTTGGCAGTGGACAATACGCTTGGTCAATTCTTTCAAGGCACAAGAAAAAAAGAAAATCCAATTTATATAAGCAAATAGGTGTCTTGGGATAATCTGTGCATATTGAATGGATTACATTTCAGAAAGACCTTTTCGTTTTCCAAGCAAATACAGTGTTATACAAATAGTACGGAGACCGGTACACAAGATTTTCATATACATTACATTCTTAACCCCTTCCGAGGAGGACTTGTCATTATCCAATACAGTAACACTCAATGGCTACATATGTATTTTATGCAACCCGGCCTAAATTTTCAAATATTCACCGGTCTTGTGTTCCTTCATTCCCTGACCACAAACAGTGCCTTCTAGTTTAATGGATCTTGCGTCAAATAAATAAGGGTTTGTAATCAAGTATTGAGGTGAATCTGTCACATGCAGGGCCGGTGCTACCACTAGGCAAACTAGGCAGCCGCCTAAGGCGCACTGCTGCCTAGGGGCGCCCGGCCGCTGGTTTCCCTCTGTGTCTGCATGCTCTGCAAGCAGCAGCATGTAACTAACTCAGTCTCAGGCAGTTGCTCTGTCTGACCGGTAGCATGATTAGAGGCGCAGTCCAGCACTGGAGCCAGCGCTAGAGGGAGCAGAGCCGATGCTTCCTGTATAGCGCCGCCTCCTGTCACATGGACAGGGCAAAGGGGGTTGAGTCAGGGGTGGAGCCAATGGGGGCGGCAAAATTAGTTTTTGCCTAGGGTGTCAAAAATCCTTGCACCAGCCCTGGTCACATGTGAGGTGTAAATATATTGTTGTAAAGCAGAAAGTAAAATCAATGCTGCTGGGAGTATTCTACAGTGAAAAAGCATTCGTTTTGGTGGTTTTTTTTTACATGCAGCCAATTATAAATGTAGCACTCCCAGGGGCGTAACAGTAGGGGCTGCAGGGGTTGCAATTGCAACCGGACCCCATGGTCCAGGGGGCCCATGTGCCTCACTTGTACACCTGAATAGGAGGGATGGTGGGGGTGGCATTTAGAAAACCCAATCTCCTCCATTTTCCTCTATCCAGTTTACTTGTCTACGGCTACTCCCTGTGTGCTTCCCTTGTCCCCCCCCCACAGAGCTGCTGTCTTCCCCCCTCCTCTCTCCTGCCAGCTGCTGTAGAAGATGTGTCATGATGGAGAGATGGGAACGGGTCTGGAAATTGGTCATTTACCGGCTCCTTCCTTTTCTGAATGGACAGAGTCAGTGATTGGTACCAATTGGTTCATTCATAACTGAAGCCTAGTAAACTGTTTTTACTATACTTCCATTTGTGAATGAATGGGAGGCTCGGTGCACAGCTATTCCTGTCCATTCATTCTGTGCAGCTGAGGCTACACAGATGGAGATTGAGGGCTGAGGTTTGTTTAGACCCCTGATATCTCATCAAAGCCCCCAACAGAGCTCCTAAAAAAATTGTAAAAATAAAATTGTAAAAGAAATAAAATGAAATGGTAAAAAAAGAAATAAAATTAAAATAAAAATTAAAAACTACTGACACCAGTGAGGGAACTATCAGGATTGCAAAGGTTGTAATTGTGACCCTGGCATTTCACCACCATGGGGAGGCCCGAAGATGGCAGAAAGGGGGCTGCTGCAGAACTTGTGAAAGGGCCCCACTGCAGGACCGTAATAAAGGGACCAACGATAGGGGTAAAAGGCCCCAGGATCAGTGGGAAGGGCCCTGGTCAAGGGGCCCTTTATAATTTCTTGCACCGGGGGGCCTGAAGGTTCTAGTTACCCCTCTGAGCACTCCTATAGTTGCTAGTGTAGGCATAGCTTCCAACTGTCTCTGGTTTGAAACACAGTTCCTCTGTCCCTCTTTCCTCCTCATTTGTCCCTCATTTGGGTCTTGTCTATATAGTTGTATATAAAATGTACAATTTAACTTTTAAAAAGTGTTTCCCAGAGCTAAATCTTTCATCCAGTTTCTAAATTGCTGCATTTGTACATTTGCAAATTTCAAAAGCCAGTATAGTCAGAAATAGTAGTGGTAAAGAAAAGAACTTGTGGGTTTAACCAATATTTTTTTTTCTTCGTATAATTCTCCTTTAACCACTTCAGCCCCGGAAGGATTTACCCCCTTCCTGACCAGGCCATGTTTTGCGATACGGCACTGCGACACTTTAACTGACAATTGCGCGGTCGTGCGACGTTGTACCCAAACAAAATTGATTTCCTTTTTTTCCCACAAACAGAGCTTTCTTTTGGTGGTATTTGATCACCTCTGTGGTTTTTATTTTTTGTGCTATAAACAAAAAAAGAGCGACAATTTTGAAAACAAAAACAATATTTTTTTACTTTTGCTATAATAAATATCCAAAAAAAAGTAAAAAAAAAAAATTCTTCCTCAGTTTAGGCCATTATGTATTCTACTATGTATTTTTAGTAAAATAAATCCCAGTTAGCGTATATGCAAAAGTTATCACGTCTACAAAATAGGGAATAGATTTATGACATTTTTATTATATATATATATATATTTTTTACTAGTAATGGTTGTGATCTGCGATTTTTAGCGGGACTGCAACATAGCGGCAGACAGATCGGACACTTCTGACACTTTTTGGGACCAGTGGCATTTATACAGCGATTAGTGCTATAAAAATGCACTGATTACTGTATAAATGACACTGGCAGGGAAGGGGTTAACATTAGTGGTGATTAAGGGGTTAAATGTGTCCCCTGGGAGGTGTTTCTAACTGTATGGGGGCCGGGCTGACTGGAGGAGGAGAGAGATCGTTGTTCCTAATCACTAGGAACAGAGAATCTCGCTCTATTCCCCATACAGAATGGGGATCTGCTTTGTCTACACTGGCAGATCCCCATTCTGCCTCTCTCTGGAACGATCAGGGTGGCTGGCGGACATCAAGTCTGCAGGACCCGCTGGTTGGCTGCCCTGCTGGTGAGTGGGCATGTGTCCGACGTACACCTACAGCAATTCCCGCAGCCATGCCAACCTGCCACAGTATAATGACAGCGGCTGGTCAGCATGTGGTTAAGGAGAAGCGTCAGGGGGTGAGTCCTATGCCTACTTACTTTTGCTAATAGGTGTCCCTTGTTCCCATCTCAAAAAGTTGAAAGGTATGATGTAGGTAAATTTAGTTTAGCTCCCCTGCAGGCGGAGGAACATGTATTAATTGTGTTTAAGAGATTGGGTAGTGCTTCACAGGCTGTGTCTCTGTTACCTCCCCCTGTCTTCTGGAACTCACTAGATGTTCCCAGAACATAGTGGGCGGGGGGACAGGCTGCAGCCTGAATATTTATGGAGTTTCCACCAATCCCTGGGGAGGCAGGCCCAGATGGTGGGGAAACAAACCATAAATAATCAGAAGCCTGGCAGTCTGGAAGCAGAGTCCAGGGATCAGCCATCTGGAGGTGACCCCTGTGCTGCGGGCTCTGCCCCCCCCCCCAGGGCAGAAGAAAAAAAGCAAGAAGAGAGAGAGAGAGGAGGAAAGCTCCAGAACATTACACTTAGCCATAATCTCAGCTAGGCCTAGCTTCAGTGCCTGCTTTTTCAACCAAAGGCCAGTGCAGCAGTTTTATGGATTCTAGGAGCTACTTAAAGGGACTGAGTGACTACACAGTAGCCATCACACCCAAAGCAACAGACAGGACAGTGCAGCACAAAACCACACGTGTCTGCAACCTAGGAAACAGCTTCAGTGCAGTGCAAGACAGCCAAGAGCACCCCAACATCTCTACTTTTGGGTGTAAAGCAGCCAGGTGTTGTCTCTTTAACACTGACCTTTTGGAATGTTTATCTATTGTTACAGCTGCACCATAACTCCCACTGGTGTGCACCATAGTTCAGTTGGACTTTAGCAGTTAGAGACTTTGGTAGTTCCTCAACCGTTTTTGTTTTTTTCAACTCCTTCAGTTCTTGGCATCCCATGTACCCCCAATCCCAATCCAAGTTTTTCAGTCCCCAAAATAAAAACTTAAAACCAAAGCCCTTAGACTGTTTCTTGAGCCATTGGAGAGTGTGTGAAAAATCCATTTTGCCTGGCTGTCGGTGCTGTGTGGGGGAAATAATCTTGAAGTCCAGCGGCTCCTTTGAGGGTAGAGCCACATATTCATTAGAGGCAGACCGAGGATTATAAACCAAAGTTTTTTTTATATAAAATGTACAAATTTATTCATATACATAGCGCTCAGCCACTTGACACATGTAACGCCGGGAGGAACGATTCCTGCATTGTCAGACTGTCGGTCACCCTGATACTTATTCTGTCGGGTGCAATACATGCACCTATAACCATCAGCTCCAGCGGGGACCTTTGGATGCTCGGTTTGGTGTAAATTGAGGCTCAGTGGTGACCGTGGTGGCAAGGTGGTGGCAGCGGCACTCTTATGACCGCCCGGTCCTTTCTAGGTCGGTCATTATTGACTTTCATCAACATGGCCATTGTGGTTTGATGCTTTACATACATGAATATGGTGACACTCTCCTAAGTACGGCCCCTGAAGAAAGGTTCATCCTGAAACGCGTCGAGCTCCGGAGAAGTGCAACGTCAACCATCATTCGTAGTTGTAACAATTCTTTGTTTTTAAGTGCTACAAACTTTTTGTTATGCTCACTCTTGGTGACTGTACTATTTTAATGTATATGAATAAATTTGTACATTTTATATAAAAAAAACTTTGGTTTATAATACTCGGTCTGACTGTAAAAATCCCAACCTCTCAGGGGGGACCCCTTAGTACTTCTTATCTAATAAGGGATGACGGCAGTAGGGTTCTTTACCCGGGTGGTATATTTAACATATTCATTAGAGAGGCGTATTAAAACGAGTGGCAGATTCAGCTGGTTTGCTGTGAATATAGGTTGGGCCAAACCAATCAATAAGTTGGGCCAAACCAATTAATAAGTTGGGCAAAACCAATTAATAAGATGGGCAAAACCAATCAATCTGTGTAGATTGGTTCACTCAGCGAACCTCTACATTTGCCAAATGACTACTTGCCAGTTCACCCCGACCATTACAAAATGTGCAGTGGGCCCAAACCCGGGAATTTGGGGTGAGCGCCACCAATCCATCTGATGTCATTGACCTAAATAGGAAGTAGTGCACTTTTAGAAAGTCTATAGAGCAGTGGTTCTCAACTCCGGTCCTCAGGACCCACCAACAGGCCAGATTTTAAGTATTACCTTGGGGAGATGCAGACTAGAATACTGCAATCACTGAACAGCAAATGATATCACCTGTGATGTATTTCAGTTATCCTGCAAACCTGGCCTGTTAGTGGGTCCTGAGGACAGGAGTTGAGAACCACTGCTATAGAGCTTATTGATTTTATTTGTCGCCTGAAATTTCTCATCAAATTTTATTTTAACTTTTAAAAACCTTAAAAAAAAAAACTTTAGAAAGTGTTGGTGCACCTCGTTACTCATCACAAATCCGACAGACGCGCCCCGCAGGCAGTCGCTGCGAGACCCCAAGACGTCTCTCTTTGCGTGCGGCATGAGCCCTGATCAGCTAAGTGACTGCAAACACCTGAAGATTCTTTTGCAGCCAGGCAGGAGGCTTCGTTTGCTTTGAGAGATATTTTTTTCTAATTCATTTGTGAGATTCTTAGTGCATAAATAATGTCAGAAAACTGTCAGGAAATCCGCACATGAAAAAAATAAAAATCTTTTTATGAGGGACCACCCTGCAGCTCAGGAGAGAAAAAAAATATCTGAAAGTTCGGAAAAGCTGAGTAGTAAGAAAGCCTTGCTCTAAGGTACAGATCAAGAGACAGTAAAAACTGATTATATGCGCAAGTGGCATGTTGGCATGGAAGAAAAAAATGCGAACAAATAAAACATCAGGTTTCATTTACTGAAAATAAAGGCATTTTAATCACTGTTGAAAAAGTTAGCAAAAATCATATTTTTTAAAGGAGCAGTCCACTGGAAACAATTTTTAACTTCATGGCTCAGTGCCCCCCCCCCCTCCCATCCTAGTTAAAGAATATGTAAACCCAACACTTCATATTCATGATATGCGGCTGCTGTACCATGTACTTGTATGAGAAAGTCTCCTGTTCTCTTTGTATTGCTTCCTTTGTGTGAAATCCCTGGTGTTCCCGCCAGTCCCTCAAAAACTGACCACACTAAGCAGGAGAGCACAGCGTCCTACTGTCCTCCAATGATCAGACTTGTCCTGACACCCCCTGCACAGCCTTACCTATCCTCCGCCTGCCTTATATTAAAATGATGGCGAGCGAGATCCCCTCTCATTCCGGGGCACCGCCATATGACGTTGCCCCAGTCGCACCGCTCTGGCGCACGCAATGCGGTGCAAACCCGATCTGGGTATAGAGCCGATGACGCAGCTCTTTAACCATGTGATGAGCTGTGTCCAATCACAGCTGAGCACATGTAAACACGCGAGTGCCATTTTTCGCCTCTCCTTGCCTCACACTGACAGAGTGTGTGGCGAGGAGAGCCAATCAGCAGCATCTTCTCGCAGCAGAGACTGTACAAGTAATCAGTGCCCGATTGTCAATGTAGCCCCAGCAGTGCACATTAGTGCCCATCAGCAACACCAATTAATGCCCATCAGTGATGCCAGTCAGTGCTGCCTTTCAGTGTCCATTAGTGCCTATTCATCAGTGCTGCCCATCAGTAGAGAGGTGAGTACCGCTGCTCCAGGTGAATGGGTTCTGACAGGGCAGACCCCAATGAGTGCTAGCCACGGCTCGTCTCCATCTGGCAATGTAGAAAAAGGAATGACTGCACCTCAAAGGATGTCCAAAAAAGTATCTTCGTTTACTGAAGCATCAAATTAGCATGGTACAGGATGAACCACGTCAAAGGCAGATGCATTTCACACTTAACAACAAAGCTTATTCATTCAAATTGGCAATGAATAAGCACTGTTGTTACGTGTAAAACGCGTCTGCCTTTGACCTGGTTCATCCTGTACCATGCTAATTTGATGCTTCAATAAACGAAGATACTTTTTCGGACTTCCTTTGAGGTGCAGTCGTTCCTTTTTCTACAGTGCCCATCAGTGCTGCCCATCAGTGCCCATGAGGGCTGCCTATCTGTGCCACCTATCCATGCCGCATATCATTTCCCATAAGTGTCGCCTATTGGCGCCCATCAGTCCCACCTGTCAGTGTCCACCAGTGCCACCTATCAGTGCCCATCAGTGCCACCTATCAGTTCCCATCAGTGCTCATCAGTGCTGCATAGCCGTGCCACCTATCAGTGCCCATCAGTGCATCATATTAATGCCTCCTCATCAGTGCCACCTAGTTAGTGCCTTTCAGTGCTTCCTCATCAGTGCCCATCAGTGCCACCTCATCAGCGCACATCAGTGAAGGAGAAAAACTACTTATTTTCAAAATTTACTGACAGAAAGTAAGGCGCTTTTTTTTTCAAAATTTTCAGACTTTATTCATTTTGTTAGTAAAAAATAAAAAACCCAGTGGTAATTAAATACCACCAAAAGAAAGCTCTATTTGTGGGAAGAAAATAATAAAAATTTCATTTGGGTACAGTGTTGCATGACCGCGCAATTGTCATTCAAAGTGTGACAGAGCTGAAAGCTGAAAATTGGCCTGGACAGGAAGGGGGTGAAAGTGCCCGATAGGCAAGTGGTTAATCAAGTTGTTATGGGTAAAGTTCCCCTTTAACACCTTGCTTGAATACAGACATCCTCTGTATCAGGCGCTAAAAGATACTTGTGATGAAGTCTCTGTGCTGAAATCTACTGAATTGAATGAGGGGGTCTTTAAAATCCCTAATAAAACCATCTGCTCAGAGTAGCCACATACTTGTGTTCATACAGGTTTGGCCCCCTCCCGTCACTAGTGTCCTCCCTGGATCCTGTTACTTTATCAATCTTGGCCCCTTCGAAGCATCACAGACGAGGAACTGGCACCTCCACAAAAGGAACATTCAAACCAAAAGCTGCACGATGTATATCATGTGCGATGTCTCACGTTTACCAGCCAGCTGAAAATACACCAGGGCTTGGAAGGCTTACCATTCTATGACAGGATCCATGCTGGGTATTAGGGAATAGTGTTGAGCGAACCCGGACTGTAACGTTCGGGTCCGTACCAAACTTTAGGGTGTCCGTGGCACGGACCCGGACCCGGACATTTCAAAAATCATTCGGGTTTGGTCCGGGGTTCTGCTATTTTACTCCACGTGTTGAGAAGCTGCAGGGCAGCCAATCAACAAGCGTTTCACTGGTTTGCCCTTAGAAGCCATCACAGCCATGCCTACTAATGGCATGGCTGTGATTGGCCGGTGCATCATGTGACCCAGCCTCTTTATAAGCTGGAGTCACAGTGCTGCAGTCACATGCTCCTTGGGTTAGTGTAGGGAAAGGTAGCTGACGGCGTGAGGGACAGATTTTAGCCATTTTAAGACCTGATCCTGCATCCTGAGATAGATTACTTTACTACTGCTGTCTGTGCTGTTGCTCTGAGGACAGATAGCAGAAATTAGAGATTTCACATACCGCTGCTTTGAGTTGCAGATCAAGCTCTGCATAGAACAACG
>BLSH010081166.1:84216-97376 GCA_018402905.1 Glandirana rugosa
CAAATGGTCAGATTGCTACTTACTAGGTGGTATCCAGAGGTCACTGTGTTCAGGGATTCTTTAAACCATTGACCGGTGCTCCAATAAAATGTTACCACTCGTAATAACCTTTTCTTAAACGATTATTTATTGGATCCAGTAATCCGAGAATCCATCCTAAGTTACTCAATACGGAATTTTTAAGTACCATTGATTTGTAAATACCATTGATTTGTAAATACCATTGATAATCACCGTAGTACTATTTATAAAGTCTGTTTTTATTAATCAAGGGATTATCTCAACTCGCTTGGAGACCTTCAAGCCCAAGACGACCAGGCAGGCTTGAAGCCCTGTTTCAGGCCTCCGTGCGATCGTTCGGGTTCCGTCCGGACCCGGACCCGGACTTTGTCCCGAAGTTCGGACGGACCAGCAGAACCCGAACTTCCAGAGGTTCGCTCAACTCTATTAGGGAACTAATTATTTTTGTCTGAAATATTTATCATGATGCCACTAATAGTTACCATAAATGTTTAGTTACCATAAATGTTTAGTTACCATGAATTTTTAAGGCATAACTCATTGAATCCTACCTAAGAGCCTAATGACCTAGGTTATTTATTAGCAAATTCTTTTCCAATAATGCTCACCATTGTAAAATAACCTCGTGGCCAGTTACCAAATTTCTTAGGGACTTGTGTCACTGGAGACCTATGGTGGATCATTCATCGTTAGACTGGTAAACCTTGTCTTTGACCATGGGAGCACAGCAGACTCAGGGTGCCCATTCAATGCCCCAACTGTGACATTCTTTAACAGGCGACTCTTGGGCTGGTCATGAACTGTACGAAATTTGTCTGGCTCTACAAGGACTGGCCAAATTCTGCTCCATGTGCCCTCGCTTCTAACAATCAACTTATGTTTAGCAGGCTTGGTGGAATTTCTTTCTCAATCAGTGACAGCAGCCAATGGGCTGGAGCCACTGATCAGGGTATTCTGAAAGTGAAGAGTCCCTATAGTCAGAATACAATGGCATAGTGGGGATGATCCCCTATCCACCTCAATTATGTGGATGGGGGAATATGTTGTTTTATTTTTTTCATTCAGCCCGCTGGCTGAGCGTAAAAAATGGTCCATCTATGGCCACCCCCCCCTTCTGTACCACCTTCATTTTTAAAATTCACTTTATACATAGTAAAATGAATGTCCCATAAGCCACACATTGATGCAGACCCTCTGTAATGTGGTATGTGGCAACCTCAGCCTGAACTGGTTGGCGTGGCCTGGTTGGAGTCCAAGCTAAAGTTGCCATATACCACATTACAGCAGGTCTGCATCAATGTGTGGCTTACAGGACATTCATCATACTACGCATTGAAGTCTGGAACTGGAACAAGCTTGTTTGGTTCACTTTATGCATAGTTTAAATCCAGCAGTGTTCAGTAGTGTCACATGATTTAATGGGACTATCAAGCCTGTTCTTGTCTGGTGGGGCAGAGGACATAATGATCTGGTGGGGCAGAGGACATAATGATCTGGTGGGGCAGAAGGTATAATGATCAGGTGGGGCAGAGGACATAATGATCTGGTGGGACAGAGGAAATAATGATCTGGTGGGGCAGAGGACATAATGATCTGGTGGGGCAGAGGGCATAATGATCTGGTGGGGCAGAAGGTATAATGATCAGGTGGGGCAGAGGACATAATGATCTGATGAGGCAAAGGAAATAATGATCTGGTGGGGCAGAAGACATAATGATCTGGTGGGGCAGAAGACATAATGATCTAGTGGGGCAGAGGACATAATGATCTGGTGGGGCAGAAGACATAATGATCTGGTGGGGCAGATGACATAATGATCTGGTGGGGCAGAGGAAATAATCATCTGGTGGGGCAGAGGACATAATGATCTGGTGGGACAGAAGACATAATGATCTGGTGGGGCAGAGGACATAATGATCTGGTGGGGCAGAGGACATACTGATCTGATGGGGCAGATGACAAGAAGCATCAGAATGGGGAAGAAAGGGGTTTTAAGTTACTTTGAACGTAGTATGGTTGTTGGTGCCAGAGAGGTTGGTCTGAGTATTTCAAAAACTTCTGATCTACTGGGATTTTCACACACACCATCTCTGGGGTTTACAAAGAATGATCAGAAAAAGAGAAAATATCCAGTGAGCGGGATGTTGTGTGGAGGAAAACGCCTTGTTGATGTCAAAGGGGAATGGGCAAACTGGTTCCGTATGATAGAAAGGCAACAGTAACTCAAATAGACGCTCTTTACAACCAAGGTATGCAGAATACCATCTCTGAACACACAACACATCAAATCTTGAAGCAGATGGGCTACAGCAGCAGAAGACCACACCGGGTGCCACTCCTGTCAGCTAAGAACAGTAAACAGAGTCTACAATTCACACAGACTCACCAAAACTGTACAATAAAACATTGCCTGGTCTGATGAGTCTCGATTTCAGCTGTGACATTCAGGGACATTCTTCAGAAAAAGTCACGAGGTGTGACATAACGTGTGGGGCGTGGCCTGACTGTCCCGAAAACCGGAAGTGATGTGAGAGGCCACGATTCTTGTTTTTAAAGTGATCTTTTATTTGTTTTAATGTAAGCGCATATTGTTTAGTTAAACAAAATAGCTTGCCTTTACAATATTACGCTATGTGAGGCCTTTCTATCCACTTGCACATGTATTCGATCTGAGGGGCGACCTTGGAGGTGTATGGTGAGCCGATATTGGACATCTTGATGTATAGTGAGAAGAGGAGAACAGGAGAGGACTATCCTAATCCTATATACCCCTGGTTTCATTACATGCTTTATCCAAGTGATGTTAAGGTGAGAACATAGAGAGCTCGGTGACGGTGGTGAAGACACATTTAGTGTGTGTGACACTCGTTTGACGAGTTCCACCCGCAAGACACGGAAAGAGTGACACGTGGATGTTTTATGAACTTTATGTTTATATATATATTTGATAAGAAGTTATACCCCATTGAGGGGCGATATTGCACTTAGTCGGGAGATTTACTGGTTATTTATTTATTGATTTGATTCCTATATTTATGGTTTATTGATCATATTCATTCACTGTGTGGATACAGCTTAATATCGTTTAAACAATATTCTATAAATCATGTGCCTTAGTGAACACAGAAGGTATTGCAGCAGTGTCTTGAGTCTACGCCGTGATCTATTAAGCACTTTGTATTCAACACATTTTTACATTGGTTTAAATTTTGCACTGGTTTTAATAATAGATTTAATTTTACACTTTATCAGATTCACTTTGTCAGTGGTAGTGTGAGGTTACCCCCCTATGCTATTCATCCTGCCTTGTATCAGGCTGGTAGTGGTGGTGTAATGGTGTGGGGGGTATTTTCTTGGCACACTTTGGGCCCCTTAGAACCAATTGATCCTGGTTCAAACGCCACGGCCTACCTGAGTATTGTTGCTGACCATGTCCATCCCTTTATGACTGCAGTGCCCCCATCTTCTGATGGCTCCTTCCAGCAGGATAATGCACCATGTCACAGAGCTCCAATCATCTCACCACTGGACAATGAGGTCCCTGCACTCCAATGGCCTCCACACTCCCCACATCTCATCCAATAGAGCACCTGTGGGAATTGGAAGGAACAAGGAGATTGGCATCATGGATGGGCAGCCGACAAATCTGCAGCAAATGTGTGATGCAAAATCTCTGAGGAACGTTTCCAACACCTTGTTGAATCCATGAAGAATGAAGGCAAAAGGGGGTCCAACCTGGTACTAGCAAGTTGGACCTAATAAAGAGGCTGGTGAGTGTGTAGTATGGCTGACTTGTGTTGTCAATGGGCTTCTATCTCCCAGCTGCCACAGGCCATCATCAGGCCACATTGCTCACTCATCTCCCCTCTCTTTCATCGGATCTCCCTAGCTCTCACTCTAAGGCTATTTTCACACCGAGAAGCTTTACAGGCGTTATTTAGACAAAAATAGCGCCTGTAAAGCGCCTCAAAAATCCCCCCAAATCCACCCCAATGTGAAAGCTTGAGTGCTTTCATACTGGGGCGGTGCGCTTTCAGGAGGTTACAAAAAGTCATCTTTGGGGTGATGCGGTGAGCGGTGATACACCATTCCTCGCCGCCCCTGCCATTGAAATGAATGGCAAGTGCTTCCGAAGCGGCTGCCGCCCCTTGTGGGGGGTTAAAAGCGCAGAGCTGCTGCCTGCATAGCGGTGCCGCAGCGCCGCTATAACATTGGTAAATCTCCTCTGAAGCTTGCGGGGATTTACCGCTACCGCCCGCCCCAATGTGAAAGTACCCTAAGGCTGGATTCACATCTACATTTTGCTTTTCAGCGTTTTTGCAGTGCTTTTTGCATTTTTACTGCGATTTTGCCGCGATTTGCCGGGGTTTTTTTAATGCTTTTTTTCTTGGGGAAATTTTGTTGCTAGGCAGATTTAAAATGCAAATTGCGGCAAAATTGCTGTAAAAAAGCGGTAAAAACTTGCAAAACACTGCATTTTGCGGGAAAAAAAGTCCCCGACCCTTTCCAAAAACGCAGAGCCACAAAAATGCATTGATGTGAGCATGTTCCATAGGAACCCATGTTAAAAAAATTCCTTGCATTTCTGCAAACTGCATCAAAAAATGCATTTGTGTGAATGGAGCCTTACAGGTTATTTTCTGGTGACACAAAGGAGTTAAAGGCAAATAGACTGTGCACTTTGCAAAGTGCAGCTGCACTCAGAAAGCGCAGTTGCTGCGGAGATTAGTAAATGGGGTAAAGTTTCACTTTACAAAGCATACCCAATCACATGCATGGAAAATAAAAAAAAAACTGCATTTTTGCTTGCACGTGATTGGATGATGGAAGTCAGCAGAGCGTATACTGATTTACTAAGCTCTGGAGCAACTGCACTTTGCAAAAGTGCGCAGTCTATTTGTCTTTAGTAAATCAACCCCATATTATCTGAGACGTGTTTAGCAGCAACTGCGGTACACCTGACACCTATGGGCAGAGGCAGCTCTCTAATTAGGCAGTCACCTAAGGCCTCCCACTCACAGGGGCCTTGCAATCGCCTAATTTGACACCAGCACCAAGATAGACAGTACTGACACCAGCACTTTAAATATATGCAATTTATAAAGTTCATTTTTTTATGGCTTGAATTATTTTTTCCCATTGTGGGCGCAAGTCTAGGCTTTGCCTAAGGCCTCACAAAGCCTAGAGCCGCCTCTGCCTGTGGGTGCTCCTCTTTATTTCTTCTTCTCCACCAGAAGTCCTCTGATGAAGTCTGCTGCAATCAATCGTCTCTTTCTGGACCAATCACTTACAAGTCACATAATGGGGTTGATTTACTAAAGGTAAATAGGCGATTTTTTTGGAACGTTCAGTTTGTAAGGGAATTTTCTCTTTGCTTAGTGAATGAAGAATGAAGTCACTTCCATCGCAAGCATTTTTTTTCTTTTTTTCTTTACTTGTATATTGTTAGGTATTCTTTGCAAAGCGAGTTTTTTGCTAAGTCACTAAGCTAAGGAAGGCGAAATTTCCCTTGCAAAGTGAACTGCTTATTTGACTTTAAATCAAACCCAATGTCTGTGGAACCCCCAGTAAACGTTCTGTCCTTGCAGAGCCATGGGAACTTAACCCTTTCCTTGTCAGAACCGCGGAGACCCAGTGATCTCTATCAGCCGAGCCCTTATCTGCTTTCACCAGTGACACACGCAGGCGGGACCGGCTCCTTTCCGCAAGCAAATGCTAATTGAAAAAGACAGAACAATCACTAATCTTCGAATTTAAATGCATTTAACAAAACCAATCTCGCTCTAAATTGTTCTTAGGTCGTTCCCTTTTTCCCCGACAGATGTTGAGAAACTACAATTCTTATTAAGAACACTTGACTGTTTGCTCAGCGAGAGAAAACCATTGGCACCGTCTGTATTAGCAGAAATGTGCTTCAAGATGCCAGGCCAGTAAAAAGTGCAGGGTGCTGCATAGATATCTATGAATATCATCCACACTCCAATGAATTAGTGCCCAATTTAATGCCCCCCCTGCATGTAATGAGCAAGTCATTGGTACATTGCCCTCTCTTTTATGAGTTTTTTTCTTTTTTTCTACAAAAATAAAGAATTTTTTTTTGTGCTCTTAATTCTGTTTTGCTGATTGTTTTTTTTTTTTTAATCTGGAAAGACATCAAATTGCAAAGGATTCTAGAAATCGAAAACAAAAAATAATCACTTATATACATGGCATGCCAAGATGTCTATGGATCGAATGTTTCTTAAATTCTTTTGGTTTGCGGATAAACGCTTTTTTTATGATAATTGATCACACACCTAGACAGGGGCAGCCCATCCATTGTGGGCGCACGGCGCCACCCCCCCATCCACTGCCACTGCCCTCCCTATCCATGTGCCCGGAGCCCACCCAGGTGTTTTGCAACAGTGAATGAATGATCCTCCTCCCAGCCAAACTGGAAACGGGTCTGATACCTGTTACCGGATTGGCTGAAAGGACCAGCGATCCTAATAGAGGCTGGGGAGGAGGCACGCGGCAGAAGTGAGGGGGAGATGACACAGGAGCCGATGCCCGCCACAGCCTGATGTCCGCCCATGCCCCGATCGTGTCCGCTGATGCCTGAATTTCACCACTGCACGATGTGCCCACCGCTGCTCGATCCCTGATGCTGCCCGATGTGCCCACCGCTGCCTGATCCCCGCTGCTGCCCGATGTGCCCGCTGGTGCCCGATCCCCGCCGCTGCCCAATGTGCCCGTTAATGCTCAATCCCCACTGCTGCCCGATGTGCCCGCCGTTGCCCGATGTACCTGCCGCTGGTTGATCCCTGACGCTGCTCAATGTGCCCACTGCTGCCCGATCCCCGCCGCTGCCCAATATTCCCATTGATGCTCGATCCCCGCCGATGCCCTGATCGTGCCCACTGATGCCCGAATTTTGCCACTGCACAATGTGCCCATCAATGCCCAATCCCCGCCGCTGCCCAATCCCTGCCATTGCCCGATGCGCCCGTCGATGCTTGGTCCCCGCCGCTGCCCGATGTGTCCGTTGATGCTCGATCCCCGCCGCTGCCCGATGTGCCCACCGCTGCCCGATCCCCGACACTGCCTGATGTGCCTACCACCTAGATGTGGTAAGTTTCAGTGGTCCAGCAGACAGCGAGGGGGGGGATTTGAGGTGCCATGCGGGGGGGTGGTTGTTTGCCACCCCCCCCAAACAAAAGAACCACCAGCCGCCACTCCACCTAGAGGGGTTTGTTTGATGTCAATCTCAATGCTAATCACGTATGTTGTCCTTTAGTCTCCATTCACACTAGTGCGATTTCAGATTAGACTTGAAGTGGTCGTAAAAATGTGTTTTTGTTTAAATAAAAAAAACAAACATGTTTTACTTACCTGCTCTGTGCAATGGTTTTGCACAGAGCAGCCCGGATCCTCTTTCTCTGGGGGGGGCCCTGCCGGTGCTCCAGGCCCCTCCTCTTCAGCAGGTGTCCCCACAGAAAGCCACTTTCCCTGGGGGCACCCGTGTGGGGGCACTCCTGAGTCCCGCTGCTGCATTCAGTGACACAGACAGTGGGACTCTGCTTCCGTGTCATTGGATTTGATTGACAGAGGGAGCCAATGGCACTGCACCCGAATAAAATTGACGTCCTTTTTTTCCCACAAATAGAGCTTTCTTTTGGTGGTATTTGATCTCCCCTGCGGTTTTTATTTTTTGTGCTATAAACAAAAATACTTCTGCTATAAAACATATCCAATAAAAAAAATGTAAACAAATCAAATTTCTTCATAAATTTAGGCCGATATGTATCCTGCTACATGGTTTTTGGTAAGGAAATATCACAATAAGCTTATATTGATTGGTTTGCGCAAAAGTTATTGCATCTACAAACTAGGGAATAGATTTATGGCATTTTTCGTTCTTTTTTTTTTTTACTAGTAATGGCGGCGAACAGCGACATTGCGGCGGACAGATCGGACACCTAACTGACACTTTTGACACTTTTTTTGGAACCAGTGATATTATTACATTGATCAGTACTAAAAATATGCACTGTCACTGCACTAATGACACTGGCATGGAAGGGGTTAACATCAGAGGTGATCAAAGGGTTACCTGTGTGCCTAGCTGGTGCTTGCTAACTGTGTAGGGATTGCTCTGACTGGGTAAAAACAGAGATTCTGTGTTCCTGCTTAGCAGGAACATAGGATCTCTATCTTCTCCCCTGTCAGAACGGTGATCTGCCTTGTTTACTGCCCAGACTCTGACCTCCCCTCCTGAAGCCGGGGAGTGCTGGATAGCTGAGCCGAATGCTGGATTGTGGGCCATCCCTGGAGTGGCGGCTGGTGGGTCCATCGGTCTTCCCCTTACTTCTCCCCGGCAGCACGTCTCTTCCCCCTTGGCCAATAACATCACTTCTCCTTTCGATCAATCGTGAAACGGGTCTCAAGACCCGCTTCCTGATGGGCTGGGAGGAGAATCAGTCTGAGAATAGCGAATATTAAATCGCTATTATCGCACAACTTGGGTGGGCTTGGAGCGCAGTGCTCTGCGCCCCGAGCCCACCCTGTTTTGAAGCCTGTTATAGCCTCTGGCTTTAATCACGTGCTTCAAAAAAACACCCCCCGCCATAAAAATCCATTGTCCGGTGCCCTGCGTGTAGATGAGGGGGTCAGAAGCATGGATGGGGGGGGGGCGGCGCCCCTGCGTCCCTAATGGCCAGGAGGAGAATAAGTGTGACAACAGCAAATATAAATTCACTATTGTCACACAACTCTGTGAGTTCGGAGTGCAGTGCTCCGTGCCCCCTTTTTTGACGCCTATTAGAGCCTCAGGCTCTAATCACGTGCTTCAAAAAAATAAAAACCCACATTGGAATCCATGCGTCCGGGGCCCTGCATTTAGTTTAGGAGGCTGGCACCCCTGCACCCCTAATGTAGCAGCCACCACTGCTGATCACTGTATTAGTGTCACTGGTTACTGCAAAGTGTCAATAATGTCAGTTATTGTCCGATTGTGCGCCGCAATATCACAGTGCCGCTATACGTTGCCGATCGCCGCCATTACTAGTATACATTTTTTCTTTAAAAATTCCATAAATATCTCCCACAGTTTGTAGACGCTATAACGTTCGCGTAAACCAATCAATATACTCTTATTGGGATTTTTTTGACAAAAACATGTAGCGCAATACATATTGGCCTAAACTGATGAAGAAATGAAAATTTTTAAATTTTTTATTGGATTTGTTTTTTAGCAGAATGTAAAAAATATTACTTTATTTTTCAAAATTGTCGCTCTTTTTTTGTTTTTAGCACAAAAAATAAGAATAAGCCAAAAGAAAGCTCTATTCGTGGGGGAAAAAAAATTACATTCATTTTTTTTGTATAGTGTCGCACGACTGCGCTATTGTCAGTTAAAAAAAATGCAATGCCGTATCACAAAAAGTGGACTGGTCATGAAGGGGGGGGTAAATTTTCCGAAGGGTCAAGTGGTTAAGCTAAAGAAACACAAAGTTTTCTCGTACCACTTTATCATCTATATAGCGTCAACGCAATGTTCGTTTTTCTTCACAGAGTCGGGAGCAAGGGATCAGTATTGTGAAAGTTACCCGTGTTGCTCAGGGCTGGCCTGGTTGCCATTTATTACAAGACAGCATGGAAGAGCAGCTTGTCCTGAGTCCTGACCGCACATTCACAATCAAAAAGACCATCAGGGACTGGCAGTTTGCTTGTTAGAACTTCCCAGCGTCTCTCTATTGATTCCAGCTGTGTATTTGTTATGGGAGAAAAAAAAAAAATTGCCGAGTGCACAGACAGGCAGCCAATAAAATCATTCAGTGAACCACGAATGTTACCCAGAAATACGGTGAAAGGTACGGGCCGTGCAGAGCGAAAAAATTTGCTTAGATTTTGTTTCGATTCAATTCATTATTTACATAAGGCTCTGAAACCCCAATTTCAATATTGTTAAAAATAACTGTATTATAACAGGTCATAAAATATATCAATATATCAACCTATGGAGTAAACATATAACAGAAAATGTTCATCCATTAGGCAAATGGAGAATAGAAATGTACACAGATGGGTATGGACCAAAGGGATGCAAGTAAAATTAGAATTGAGCTAAAAACTAGAGTTGATCGAACCCGAACTGTAAAGTTCGGGTCCGTACTGAACTTTGGGGTGTCCGTGACCCGGACCCGAACCCGGACTTTTGAAAAAAAGTTTGGGTTCGGGTATTCGATCACGCATGTTGAATAGCTGCAGGGCAGCCAATCAACAAGCGTTTCACTGGTTTGCCCTTAGAAGCCATCACAGCCATGCCTACTAATGGCATGGCTGTGATTGGCCAGTGCATCATGTGACCCAGCCTCTTTATAAGCTGGAGTCACGTAGTGCTGCATGTCACATGCTCTCTGGGTAGTGTAGGGAGAGGATGCTGCCGGCGCTGTGAGGGACAGATTGCAGATATAATAACATCTCATCCTGCATTACAGAACGATCTGATTCTGGACTAGGTAGAGTCTACTGCTTAGAGGGACAGATTATTGTTCTAAAATCATCTCCTAGTTCTATAGCGTCAGGTTCCTGTTGTTGCTGTAAGGGACAGATTATTGTACTAAAATCATTTTAATTACTTTTGCAGCCCTCTAGCACTTTCCAGGACTTTTTTACAGTCATTTTTGTGCCGAAAAGTTTGGGTCCCCATTGACTTCAATGGGGTTCGGGGTAAAGTTCGGGTCAAGTTCGGTACCGAACCCGGACTTTTTCGCGAAGTTCGGCCGAACCCACCGAACCCGAACATCCAGGTGTTCGCTCAACTCTAGTCACTACACATCTATGAATGCACCATATAATATATTATATAGATAGCAGATATAGTCCAGGTAGAGTGCAAAAGTTGTTCTCCAAAATAATAATTAGGTAATCGAAAAGGTCGACTTCATACTCTATATCACCACGTGAGGATTAACCTCCCTGGCGGGATGATTATTTCAGATTTTTGGTGCTGAAAGCGGTACAATTATTTTGCATGGAAATTTGGCGTTTTATATTGTAGGCCTGTAATTCTTAGGAATAAGAGTCTAGTAGACATCCCGGGTATGATAAAGTTTGAAACATGAAATCATAAATTATAATATAATAAATAGCTATAAATAATTATCAAAAATAATAATATAATAGTAATAGAATTTATTCAATAATGTAATCAAACCAAAAACACTGAAATTTGCTCAGTTGCAGAATTGTCGCTGTCGTCACTTTCAGTGTCTGATGATAAATTTCCCCAAAAATCAGTATCACTCAATTCTGCAAATGATTCTTATTTACTATCGCTGTTTTCTAGCTGATCAAAAAACACTTTTGATGTAAAGGGACACTTTTTGGTTACCATGGACATTCTCATGTTTCCAGGCAGAAAGAATGACATCTATAATATAAAAGTGCATGCAGGGCTCTGGGCAAACCACTAGGGGCAAAAGGGGATGTGAAATGATTTCATACAGTAATGTAATCTTACAGATCACAGTGTACTGTATGTTTGCTGTGCGTTTCACATTTTGAATTTGCCGCCGGTCTCCATCCCCGTGTGACGCGACACGACGCTCGCAGGGAACGGAGCCCAGCACACAGAGGCATCGGGCGGAGGACACAGCCCGCAGACACGGCAGGGGACATCGCTGGATCCAGGTGAGTAGCCCTGCCTTGGATCCAGCAATGATCCCGAGTGTGGCTCGGGGTTACCGCTAATGGTACTGAAATTCCACCCCGAGCCACACTCGGGAATACCGCCAGGGAGGTTAAATGCATGCCATTGTGAAACCTCCACCCATGTTAGATGGCAGCTTACCAGAAGTAAGTGCGGAATGCGCATAGGCTAATCACCCAGCCCGGGTCCCCAGATTGGGGTGTGTTTAGATGTCTTGAAGGTTTCAACCCGTCCTATGGTGTCTCTCTCCAGTAATGGGGGTAATAATGGTGGCCCAAGGTCCTAATCAACCAAATAGGAAACCCTTTTGATGGTATGGAGGGAGCGTCCTATATCCTCCAGAGGAGCGTATTCACTCCAAATGTGTGCCCAAAGAGAGGATAAGGACCCAATAGTGTAATATTGCTTTAAAAGTTTAATAAAAAATAAAAGATTGCACTTACAGCAAGTACGTAAATAGCAGGTGAAGAACAAACAAGCCAGCCGACTCTCGTGTGTAACTCCTCTAGGCAGTGACGTCAGCGTGCCTTCCCCGACGTACGTTTCGTCAGCAACGGGACATCGTCATTAACCACTTCCCAACCGCCCTATAGACAAAAGACGTCCATAGGGCGGTTGCGTTATTCTGGGAGGACCTCCATGGACGTCCTCCCATGTATGTGCTTCCAGAGCGCCCCCTGGGGCGTGTACACGGGAACATGCGTGACCGCCGGGTCGCATCACGGATCGCGGTGAATGGCCGCTGTGAACGGCCTTTTACCACGTGATCGCGCCGTCAAATGACAGCGCAATCACATGTAAACAAGCCGGTGGAACTGTCGGCTCTTCTCTCTCCTCTCCGCACCGATGGGTGCAGTGTGAGAGGAGAGAGGGGGGAGAGAGGACGTGCTGCAGCGCAGTGGGCGATGTGTAATGCCCACAGCGCTGCTTAGTGACAGTGTGCACCCCCACCATCCATCCACCACCCACCCAGCCACCCTCACCCCATCCAAGCTTACCCACCCATTCTCACCCCATCCATGCTCAGCCACCCATCCATCCATGCTCAGCCACCCATCCTCACCCATCCATGCTCACCCATCCAGCCATCCTCACCCAGCCATGCTCACCCATCCAGCCATCCTCACCCAGCCATGCTCACCCATCCAGCCATCCTCACCCAGCCATACTCACCCATAGCTTGTAGACTATAACCTTCGCAAAACCAAATAATATACACTAATTTGTTATTTTTTACCAAAGATATGTAGCAGTATACATTTTGGCCAAAATTTATGAAGAAAAATTACTAATTTGCTAAATTTTATAACAGAAACAAAGAAAATGTCTTTTTTTTTTTTACAAAATGTTGGGTCTTTTTTTAATTATAGCGCAAAAAATAAAAAAACTCAGCGGTGATTAAATACCATCAAAAGAAAGCTCTATTTGTGTAAAAAAGGACGCAAAT
>BLSH010081166.1:100037-112752 GCA_018402905.1 Glandirana rugosa
GGTTTTTTCACAGTTTTTACAGAAAAAGCCAATCAGCTTCCAGGTTTTATTGTCAAAGCTTGATTGAAGAAGCTGAGGTTAGAAGCCGATTGGCTACCATGCAGAGCTGCACCAGATTTTGCACTCTCCAGCTTTAGTAAATCAAGCCCGTAGTGTCTACAAAATAGGGAATAGATTTATGGCATTTTTATTATTATTTTTTTTTACTAGTAATGCCGGCGATCAGCGATTTTTAGCGGGACTGTGATATTGCGGCGGACAGATCAGACATTTTTGACACTTTTTTGGGACCACTTACATTATTACATTGATCAGAGCTGAAAATATGGACTGAATACTGTATAAATGACACTGGCAGGAAAAGGGTTAACACTGGGGGCGATCAAGGGGTTAACTGTGTCCTAAGGAGGTGCTTTGTAACTGTGAGGGGAGTGGACTGACTGGGAGTACAGAGAGATCCCTGTTCCTGATTACTAGGAACAGACAATCTCTCTCTACTCCCCTGACAGAACGGGGATCTGCCTTGTTCTGCTTCTCTGTGCAGCGGTCCCGGGTGGCCGGTGGACATCGTGTCCACCGGACCCGCGCATCGACTCCCCCGCCGCGCAGCAGGAGCGCATTAGGAGTATAGGTGCGTCATATTAATGCAATAGGGCTGCCCTGTCTCAGTATATCTGCAGTGGGCGGTCCTTAAGTGGTTAAAGGAATTTTTCATTTTTATTGTTTTACTTTAATTTGAAGCGGTGTTCTGCCCCCCCCCCCCCCCCCCCCTGAAAAAAATTAAAAGTCTGACTTTTACTATTAGGACACTTTCCTATCTAGGGATCCTGTGATCCCCCATTCACCCCCATTCACGGTAAGGGAGACCGGCAATGAAGCCTTTCGGCTTCACAGCCGGTTCCCTACTGCGGATGTGCAAAGTGCTCTGCGCTTTCTAACTGGCCCGGAGGGGGAGGGGGGGCAAACTTCCGAGTGTTGGCACCGTGGCGCAGTCTTCAGGAAGTGGGGAAGGAGACCTGTTAAAAGCAGGTACCCAGTCCCCCCTCTCCCCCCTGAAAGGTGCCAAATGTGGCACCGGAAGGGGGGGAGAAGATAAGCAGAGGTTCCAATTTTGGATGGAATTCTGCTTTAAGCATCATTAAAATCACTGCTCCTTTAAAAACGATAATTTAAAAAAAAATTGCATTGATATATGCCCTCCAGGGCAGTACCTGGACCCCCATGCCTTTTTTTTATGGCCAATTACTTGCATATAAGCCTTCAAAATGGGAGCTTTTGATTTCTCATGTTCGGCTCCCATAGACTTCAATGGGGTTTGTGGCTCGGGCATGAACTTTTTCCTTGTTCAGGAGTTCTGCTGCGAACTGAACGGGGGGGGGGGGGGGTTGTTCGGCTCATCTCTATTGAGGACATAGATTCCTCAATCCCTTTTTCTGGTGCTACCCCCCCCCCCGCTCTCCATTTGCAGGAAGGGATGATCTGATTGTAGGGTGGGGGTGCTCAGAATGGCAAATAGGGGTTGATTTACTAAAGGCAAATAGACTTAGACTGTGCACTTTGCAAGTGCAGTTGACTCAGAGCTTAGGCTCCGTTCACACCTGAACGATAATCTCTGTGATTCGAAATAACGGCAAATCGCGGGACGCCCATGTGATCCACGTCACTTCCAATGTCATCCCAATCACGGCGCGACTTTTCCGCTATAGTCGCCTGCCGAATCGTGGTAAAATCATGCAAACGGAATCGCAGGACTCCCGTCGTCCAAAAGAAGTACTTCTTTTGGGCATCAGGCATCCCGTGATTCTGTTTGTGCGATTTTACCGCGATTTGGCAGGCGACAAAATCACACCGCCATTGAGGTGCCATTGGAAGATGTGAACAGAGCCTTAGTAAATGAGGTAAAGCTTCAATGAAAAAAGAATACAACATTTTTGATTGAAGATAATTGGATGATGTAAGTCAGCAGAGGCCTCCCTTATTTACTAAGCTCTGAAGCAACTGCACTTGCAAACGGCATCAGTCTTTTGTAAATCAACGCCTATGCCCCAGGCTGAACTCTTCCAATTGGGGAAACCTTTCATTCTAAATGACCAAATATCAACAAGGGCACAAAAGCCTCATAAACTACCCAGAGCTCTGAGGAAGAGGGTATACCCCTCGAAACACATCAGTTATGGGTCTCTTGCTGAGTGGTGCCCAGGACTCTCCATGTGATATCCTCATCCTTGACCATTGGGTAGACTCTATGGGCCACTTGGTCATCTTCTACCATCACTTCTCTATGTTTCTACATAAAGAATAAAAAGTGGTAAGATGTATCTGTCCAGTAATGCTTACAGAAACTAACATAAATGTCACAGCAAAGGAAAAATAACTGAAATGAAACAGAAAGGAGAGAGAAAAAAAAAAAACAACTCACACGCAAAAGGTTATAGCATTTTTTCTTGAAACGTTTTAACAAGACTTTAACAAGACTTATTATTTACCGGCCCTTTCCCCCACTCTCCACACTGAAACATCCCAGCTGCCAGCGGGAGATGAGAGTAGGGAATCTGGAAATGCTGAGGGGAAAAAGAGCGTAGGGGGGGGGGGGCGGAAGTCCCTGAAGCCCAGCTGAAGGAAGGGTAAGGAGGAGAAGCTGGCAGCACTGCAGGGGGAGGCAGAAGAGGATTGGTGTCTGCAGTAAGGCTGTACAGTTGGCCCTCCTGCTCATCAGGTGCCCAGGCCCCCATTTTGAACTGATGGGGCCTGAGCCCAGTACAGGAGGGCTGGCCTTACTTCTGTATCAATGGCCCTGGTTATAATCACTCAGCAAAGGTAATTGGAGTGCAAAGCATTGTTATCACATAACATACCTGCAAAAGTGCAGTCTATTTGTCTTAAGTAATTCAACCCCATTGAGCACAATAAAATGGTCAGGGACTTCAATTTAATATCAGGCTAATTTTTAATTATAAATGACAAAATAGCAAAAAGCACACAAAATTGTCTTGCACTACCTTACATAGAGCTCTGAGGAAGAGGGTACACCCCTCGAAACAAGTCAGTTTTGGGTTTGTTGCTGAGTGGGGCCCAGGACTCTCCATGGGATATCCTCATCCTTGACCATTGTTAGTACTGGGGTTCTGTCTATTCTTCAATGCTTATAACCATACGGCTTTTGTGAGTATGTTTTTACTCCTCTTTTAATCAATAAATGGATTTAACCACTTAAGGACTGGAAGGATTTCCAGCTTTAGGACCGGAGCCCTTTTTCGGCACTGCGTCGCTTTAACTGAAAATTGCGCGGTCGTGCGACGTTGTATCCAAACTAAATTTGTGTCCTTTTTTCCCCACAAATAGAGCTTTCTTTTGGCGGTATTTGATTACCGCTGCGTCATTTCTGATCGCCGCTATAAACAAAAGAAGAGCGACAATTTTGCAAAAAAAAAAAACAAATTTCTTTCTTTTTGCTAAAATACAAATCCAAAAAAAAAAATATAAAAAAAACATTTTTTTCATCAGTTTTGGCCGATTTATATTCTTCCTCATATTTGTGATAAAAAAAATCGCAATCGGTGTTTATTGATTGGTTTGCGCAAAAGTGGCCGCGTTTACGGATGATGAGAATTCATTTCTGGGGTTTTTATTTTTTTTTTATTTTTTACTAGTAATGGCGGCGATCTGCGATTTTTAGCGGTACTGCGATATTGGGGCGGACATGTCGGAACATTTTGACACTTTTTTGGGACCATTGGCATTTATACAGCGATCAGTGCTATAAAAATGCACTGATTACTGTGTAAATGCCATTGGCAGTGAAGGGGTTAACCTGCAGGGGGCGCTCTAAGGGTTAACTGTGTTCCCTGGGCGTGTTCTAACTGTGTGTGGGCTGCCTTAGCTGGGGAAGGGAAGTTATCACAGCCTCCATGTAGAGGAAGGCTGTGATCACAGCCCTTCCCCCCTCACAGAACGGAGGTCCGTGTTTACTTAAATGGACCTCAGTTCTTTCACTCCGGGGGGGGGGGGGGCATCGCGGGTGGCCAGCAGAGATCGAATCCGCCTCACCCGCTCCCTGGCCCTCCCCGGACACAGTGAGCATGCGGGCGCGCCTCCGGCGGCACGCGCACTCTTACTGGGCTCGATCTCACGGCCGCCGTCATATGACGGCGATCCGCGCAATCGAGCCACCTTGTCGCCGTCAAATGCCGATCGGCAAGCGGTTAAGGAAATGCAAAAGGCTTCTGCACTCTTCTTTGCCATGTCCTTCAGCTAAACATAGTTCTATCCTCATAAGAAAAAAAACAAAGGAGAGAAAAAGAAATAATCAGTGGTGGTCTGTTCATACAGGGCGCAGGGGTGCCTCCCCCCTAATCTGTGCGCCTGGCCCCAAATCTACATGCGGGGCGCCAGGTGCATGGATTCCAATGGGGTTCTTTTTGTTAGAAGCACATGATTAGAACCCGAGGCTCTAATTGCTTCAAAAAAGGGTGGGCTCGGGGCGCAAAGTATTAAGCCCTAAGTACACCCAGTTGTGTAACAATAGTGAATTAATTGTTTGCCACCCCCCAAAAAAAATATTGCACCAGCCACCACTGGAACTAATGAAATAAAAGCAGAGGTAGACTATATAGACCACTTGGTCATCTTCTGCCATCACTTCTCTATGTTACTTTCTACGTAAAAGTTATCTGTCCAGTAGTAAGTAGTAAGCTAATGTAAATGTCACAGCAGAGACAAAACAACTGAAAGGGAAAAGAAAGGAGTGAAAAAACGAACTCACATGCAAAAGAGTTTATTTGTTCTCACATACTTGCAAAAGTGCAGTCTATTTGCCTTTAGTAATTAAACCCCATCGAGCACAATAAAATGGTCAGGGACGTCAATTTAATATCAGACTATGCTTCAGGCTGTGTAAAACTCTGATTGGGGAAATATTTAATTCTAAATGACAAAATAGCAAAAAACACACAAAATTCTCATACACTACCTTACATAGAGCTCTGAGGAAGAGGGTATGCCCCTCGAAACACGCCAGCAAAGGTTGTTGTAGTGCAAAGCATTGCTCTCCCATTATATAAAGGGGAATAGAGATACTACTATTCTGATAGTGTAGAAGGGGAGGTAATAATATAAATGTATAAAAGTAAAGTGCAGGTGTGCAATACAGTGTCTAGAAACACAAGTGAAGTAAATTATAATGCAATTCATATTTCATACTGTGCAAAAAAATAATAGACTAATTCCTGAAAAAATAGTGCAAATGACGCAAATGAATATGTACAGTATATACAAGGAAAATAAAAAATTATAACTATGCTAATAGTGTAGAAGTGGAATTATTACTGTAAAAGTAAAGTGAAAATGTGCAATACAGTGTCTACAGGTACGCAAAGGGAATTATAGGTTAATGCAATTCATCACTTATCAGTGCCCATCAGTGCTGCATATAAGTGCCTCATCATCGGTGCCCGTCAGTGGAACCTCACCAGTGCCCATCAGTGATGGAGAAAATGTACTTATTTACAAAGTTTTGTGACAGAAACAGAGAAAAACTTTTTTTTTCAAAATTTTCAGTCTTTTTTTATTTGTAGTGCAAAAAATAAAAACCCCAGAGGTGATTAAATACCACCAAAAGAAAGCTTTATTTGTGGGAACAAAATTATAAAAATTTTGTTTGGGTACAACGTGGCACGACTGCGCAATTGTCATTCAAAATGCAACAGCGCTGAAAGCTGAAAATTGGCCTGGGTGGGAAGGGGGGTAAGTGCCAGGTATTGAAGTGGTTAAATTCGCAAGTCATCTGCAATAACATAGTGTTCTATCAAGGCCATTCACATCGATGCTGTCTTGCACCTGGTGGTGGAGTCTGTCTTATGCAGGAAACAACCACTCTTGCGGCCCTGGTTCGAGGATCCCCGGAAGAGCAGACAGGGAGCCCAGGAGCTAAGGAGGGCACGAGGGCTGGACAGAATCCCTGGTGGTGGTATAGATGGTCCAGTGAGGCTCGTGCAGATGGTCATACAGGCCGGGTCGGTAACAGGCGGGCAATGCGGTACAAAGGGTTCAGGCAGAAGGGTTGTCAGATGCAGTCAGGGTCGTCAACAGGCTGGCAGCGAAGTACAAGGGATCAGGCAGAAGAGTGGTCATAACCAAGCAGGGGGTCGGTGCAGGCAGAATTCAACAAGGTCAAAGTCAAGCCGGGTCGCAGGATCAGGTAAACAGGAAATCAGATTGCTCAGGAACACTCACACGCTGTAGAACGGACAGCACTTGATGCAGGAAGCCCGCTGTTTAAATAGGGCTGCCCGGCCCCGCCTCCTCTGGGAGCGCGAGGAAACAACAATCAAATGCAAACAAACCCTCAGCACAGTCTTCTAACATTGCCCCCCCCCAAGGGGCAGCCTCCGGATGCCCAAATGGACACTTCTTTCTTGGTGGTTCCTTTTGAAGGCTTGAATCAGCTCCTCCGCATGAACATTTACTTCTGGCTCCCAGGAATTTTCCTCAGGGCCGTAACCCTTCCATTTAACGAGATACTGGGTGGAACTGCCTCTTTTACGGCAGTCCCTGATGGCCTCTACCTCGTACTCCTCCTCTCCATTTACCAACATTGGTTCAGGCGGGTCCGAACTTTGTCCCGGAAAGGGATCTGGAGCCGCTGGTTTCAACAGGGAACAATGGAAAACCGGGTGGATGCGCAATGAAGAGGGCAAGTCACGTTCAAACGCTACCCTGTTAATTTTCCTCTTAATGGGAAAAGGCCCAATGAACCTTGGCCTCAACTTCTTAGACGGGCAGGCTAGTTTCAAATTCTGAGTGGAAAGCCATACTTGATGGCCAGGTTGCAGGTCTAGTTCCTCTCGCCTTCTCTTGTCAAAGGTCTTTTTATTCGCTTCCTGAGTCCTGCATAGGGTGTCCTGTAGAAGCTTGTTATTGCTCTCAAAAAAGTCTGTTGCCTTTGAGCTGCTGGGACTGTGTTCTCCAAGGACAGGGCAGGAAGAAAGGTAGGGTGGAACCCATAATTAGCCCAAAACGGAGACTGTTTGGTAGCCGAGTGGATAGTGTTGTTAAACGCAAACTCGGCCAAAAATAACAGAGAAACCCAGTCATCCTGGGAGAAGGAGGAAAAACATTGGATGTACTGCTTCAGAGTCTGGTTTGTCCTCTCCATTTGCCCATTAGTCTGGGGATGGTATGCAGAGGAGAATGATTGTTTGATTCCTAGGGAGGAGCACAGGGCTCTCCAGAACCTGGAGGTGAATTGGACTTCTCGGTCCGAGACAATATTGATGGGGACTCCATGGAGTCGGACTACTTCCTTGATGAAAGTCTCTGCTGTTTCAGCAGCCGTAGGTGTGCCCCTCATGGGCAGAAAATGTGACATTTTTGTCATGCGGTCAACGACCACAAATACCGTAGAAAACCCCTGGGAAGGGGGCAATTCCACAATAAAGTCCATGGCAATTTAGGACCACGGGTGTTCAGGTACCGAAAGTGGGTTCAGAAGACCTCAGGCTTTGGACTTGTCAGACTTATTGCGGGCACAGACCGAGCAGGTGCTGACATAACTTTTGCAGTCCTCGTCAGATTTTGGCCACCAGAAGGTGCAGAAGAGCAGTTCCATTGTCTTGCGTGCCCCGAAATGACCAGCCGACTTGTGGTCGTGGCAAAGTCCTAAAACGGCCACTCGCTGACCTGCTGGTACAAAAATCCTGTTACTGTACCACCAAAGACCATTACTTGCCTGTAATCTGGAGTCCGAAGGACTGGAGGAGCTTGCCAGGGAGCATCTGATCTGTGAGAACAGGTCCTCCTTGGTGAGCAGAGAGTTCCGTGAGGGCAACATTGTGTTGGTTTGATGTTTTTTCACCCTGGCCTGTAGGTGAGATGAAACTGAAATCTGGAGAAGAATAGAGCCCAACGGGCTTATCATGGTCTCAATCTCTTTGCCGTTCTCAAGTATTCCAGATTCTTGTGGTCAGTGTATAAGAGTATGGGATGCGTGGCTCCCTCAAGCAGGTACCGCCACTCTTCCAGGGCTGACTTGATGGCCAGGGGTTCTCTGTCGCCCACGTCATAATTCCTTTCCGGGGCAGACAGTTTACGAGATAAAAAAGCCACCGGATGAAGCAAGGCCTTGGAGCCTTGTCTTTGTGAAAGGATAGCCCCTTCTGCAATCTCAGATGCGTCCACTTACAGGACATAAGGCAGAGCAGGATTAGGGTGCTTGAGAATAGGGGCAGAAGTGAACAATTCCTTCAGAGTCTTAAACGCTGCCTGTGCTTCCGGAGACCAGTGGTAGCGGACATTCTGTTTTGTAAGCTGGGTGATTGGGGCACTAATGGCAGAAAACCCTTTGATGAAGCGTCTATAAAAATTTGCAAAGCCCACAAAATGTTGGACCCTTTTCCTGTCAGATGGTGCCGGCCAGTTCAGGATAGTGGAGACCTTTTGTGGGTCCATATTGATGCCCGTTACTGATATGACTAGTCCGAGTAAATGGATACTGGACTGTTCGAATGAGCTTTTCTCCGCTTTGGAATATAGCCCATGTTGTCGCAGATGAGCCAAGACTGAGGAGACATGTTTGCGATGTTCCTCAAGGGAGGCGGAGAAAACCAAGATGTCGTCCAAGTAAATGATGACGAACAAGTCCAAATAATCACGGAAGACATCATTTACGAAGTGCTGGAAGGTGGCGGGCGCGTTGCACAACCAGAAGGGCATAACCAAGTACTCGTAATGCCCAAATCGAGTGCGGAAAGCGGTTTTCCATTCATCGCCTTTGCGGATTCGGACCAAGTTATAAGCTCCTCGGAGATCTAATTTGGTAAAGACAACAGCGGAGCCCAATCTCTGGAACAGTTCTGGAACCAGGGGCAGAGGATAGCGTTTCTTAACTATAATCCTGTTGAGCTCCTTATAGTCTATGCAAGGTCTCAAAGTCCGGTCCTTTTTTCCGACAAAGAAGATACCCGCCCCCGCAGGGGATGTAGAGGGCCTGATGAAACCCTTATCCAAATTATCATCCAGGTAGGCCTTAAGGGTCGCCAACTCTGGTTCAGATAGGGGGTAGATCCTCCCAAAGGGTACTTCGGCTCCTGGCAGGAGCTCGATAGGGCAGTCGTACAGCCTGTAAGGTGGTAGTTGCTCCGCCCCCTTCTTGCTAAAAACATCCAGGTAGCCGTGATAGGCTGCGGGCACAGCTAGCCGGACATCAGGGTCAGGATCCGGGTTCAGGCTGAGCAGACTAGGAGTAGCGTCCTTGGGCCACTGGAGGCAGTATTGGCAACAGTATTTGGACCGAAAGGTTATAGTCCCGGTGGTCCAATTGATGTCGGGGTCATGCGCCCGGAGCCAGGGCAGGCCCAAGATGATGGGGAACAAGGGGGACGCTATGGTGTCCAGGCGAAGCAACTCCTGATGGCCGTCAGCTGTGGTGACAAGGAGAGGAGCGGTCTTGTGGGTGACGGTACTGGACTTGATGGGAGATCCATCTGCCAGGCGGATGGTCATCTGGTGAATCTTGGGTATGAGTGGAATGTGGTGTGCAGCTGCGTAGTCCTTATCCATGAAGCAACTGCATGCCCCCGAATCAATAATTGCAGAGACCTGGATAGTCTGCAGAGAAAGGCAGATGACAAAGTGAGAGACCAGACTGGACAGGTTAGACATTCCTGCTGAAGAACCCGGCGGGCACTTACCGCGCTTGGCAGGGCAGGATCTCACTACATGTCCTGGTTTCCCACAATACAAACACAGGTTCAAGGCGAACCTCCGTTGCCTCTCTTCGGGAGTCAGGGAAGGGCGCAGGAGCCCTATCCTCATGGGCTCAGGTTGATCCATGGGAGAGGAGGAGGAGGTCACTGGCGGACAGGAAGCCGGGCTTGGATATCTAGGAACACAGGGTAGCATCCAGGCGGCTGCAAGGGACCCGAGACTCTTTCGGCGCGGCGTTGAGGGTCGATGAGGGCGCTCAGGGTGTTGGGCACCCCTACATGGGCTAACTCGTCCTTGAGGGACTCTTACAGGCCCAGGCGGAACTGTTGCTGAGTGCCGCATCGTTCCAGGCTGTGTCTGCACTCCACCTCTGGAACTCCGCCACATAGTCCTCCACGGACCGACGACCCTGCTGGAGGGTGTGCAATGTGGCTTCAGCTGTGGCAGCCTGGTGAGGGTCCTCGTAAAGCTGCGCCATGGCTTGGAAGAAGGCAGCTACAGAGGCGACCTCCGGGGCTCTCTGCTCCCAGAGTCTGTGGGCTCAAGACTGGGGCTCCTCCTGCAGGAGGGAGATGACTAAACCCACCTTTGTGGCCTCCAGTGAAAAAGTGCGTGGCTGGAGACAGTTCACAAGCATTCCTGAAAGCTCTAAACTTACGTCGGCCCCCTGCAAACTTGTCTGGTAAAGGGACTTTAGGCTCTGATGGCAGGGCTACAATGGTACATCCTGCGGACTGACTAGTCCCAGAAGCTGCAGGCGCAGAAAGTTCCTGGACCCGTTCTTCCAGCCGGATATAGCCTTCTTGCAAGCTTTGGACCACCCGTGTAAGGCCGGCCAGATGGACACAAAATTCCTCCATAGCAGAGGGTGCTCCCTGCGCAGACTCAGACATGGCTGTCCGTTGCTGTCACGCACCTGGTGGTGGAGTCTGTCTTATGCAGGAAGCAACCGCTCTTGCGGCCCTGGTTCGAGGGTCCCCGGTAGAGCAGACAGGGAGCCCAGGAGCTCAGGGGGGCACGAGGGCTGGACAGGATCCCTGGTGGTGGTATGGATGGTCAAGTGAGGCTCGTGCAGATGGTGGATGGTCGTACAGGCCGGGTCAGTAACAGGCGGGCAATGTGGTACAAAGAGTTCAGGCAGAAGGGTCGTCAGATGCAGGCAGGGTCGTCAACAGGCTGGCAGCGAAGTACAAGGGATCAGGCAGAAGACTGGTCATAGGCAAGCTGGGGGTCGGTGCAGGCAGAATTCAACAAGGTCAAGGTCAAGCCGAGTCGCAGGATCAGGTAAACAGGAAATCTGATTGCTCAGGAACACTCACACGCTTTAGAACGGACAGCACTTGATGCAGGAAGCACACTGTTTAACCACTTCAGCCCCGGAAGGTTTTGCAGCTTTAGGACCAGAGCACTTTTTGCGATTCGGTACTGCGTCGCTTTAACGGACAATTGCGCGGTCGTGCGACGTTGTACCCAAACGAAATTTGCGTCCTTTTTTTCCCACAAATAGAGCTTTCTTTTGGTGGTATTTGATCGCCTCTGCGTCATTTCTTATCGCCGCTATAAACAAAAGAAGAGCGACCATTTTGCAAAAAAACCCAAATTTCTTACTTTTTGCTAAAATTCAAATCCAAAAAAAAAATATAAAAAAAAAATTTTTTTCACCGTTTTTGGCCGATTTATATCCTTCCTCATATTTGCGATAAAAAAAAAATCGCAATCGGCGTTTATTGATTGGTTTGCGCAAAAGTGGCCGCGTTTACGGATGATGAGAATTCATTTCTGGGGTTTTTATTTTTTTACTAAAAATGGCGGCGATCTGCGATTTTTTGCGGTACTGCGATATTTCAGCGGACATGTCGGATATTTTTGACACTTTTTTGGGACCAATGACATTTATTCAGCGATCAGAAATGTAAATGTCCACTGATTACTGTATAAATGTCATTGGCAGTGAAGGGGTTAACCTGGGGGGGAGAGCTAGGGGTTAAATGTGTTCCCTGGGTGTGTTCTTACTGTGGGGGGGTTGGGCTAACATGGGCATGAGAAATCTAACTGATCCCAGTGACAGGGATCAGTAGATCTCTCATGCCCCACTGACAGGGCGGGGAACCGCCGTGTTTACATCGGCGGTTCCCCGTTCTTTGCCCTGTAGCCGCTCATCGCGGCTCGCCGACGGACATCGGGTCCGCCCGAGCCGCGGGCACACTCCTCAGGAGTGCGGCGGGTGCGCGCGCCCCCTGGTGGCCAAAATGCGAATCGCTGCTTATTTACGGCGATTCGCGCAGCGCTCCCCCACTGCCGCCGTAAAAACACGGCGCGCGGTGGGGAACCGGTTAAATAGGGCTGCCCGGCCCCACCACCTCCGGGAGCGTGAGGAAACAACAATCAAATGCAAATAAACCCTCAGCACAGTCTTCTAACAGATGCGTTGCTAATCTAATCCGTGAAAAAAAGGTTTCTGTGCGAGTTTGATCAGTGTGCGATGCTGTGCGTTGCGAATTAAGCTACATAGACTACAATAGAACACAAATTGAAAACGCAATCTCCCATTCACATGGAGCTTCCCCCTCCAACTACAGCTCCAGCTTTGCAGTAGATTCGCACCAACACATGTGGGAATCGCACTTGTCACAAAAAAAAACCTGCACTGAAAAATTTGCACCGCAATCGTATTAAATTTGCGGTAAATTTGCACGGCAGCAGCCCTTAAGCAAAAAATAAAAAACCAAGTGGTGATCAAATACCACCAAAAGAAAGCTCTATTTATGTGAACAAAATGATAAAAATGTTATATGGGTACAGCCAGGGCCGGCCCTACCATGGGTCCCAGTGGGTCCATTGAACCCAAGCAGCACTTTGAGATGGGCAGCAAATTGAATCACGGCCACCTTTCCTTCTCTTCTATTTACCCAGCAAATTGATGACCAAGATTTTTTTCTACACCAGTTTTGTGTGTCATGACGACAACTGCCCCCCCCCCCCGGGCCACTCTGCCTGCCCCCATACTACCCTA
>BLSH010081166.1:116046-132465 GCA_018402905.1 Glandirana rugosa
GGTTCTGCTGGTGACGGAACGATTTCTTCGACCCCCATTTCCACTACCTGACCGGTTCGTACAGAGGTCTGGATTTGGGATAACTCGTAGACACTCCGTAGGAGTTTGTCTTCCACCTCCTCGTGTTCCAGAGATTGTAGGTGGTCGAGGTACCACAGTAGTACCTCCTCACCTTCTCCTAAGGTTACCGTTGGACACTTCGAGACCTCTTGAGGTACGGGTTCTCCCAATTCCGTCACGACCTTTTATTACCACCGGTGTGTTTTATAACTGTGAAACCCAGGTTACACCTGTAAAAGTGAATCCCCACATGAGTGAAAACAACGGTCGTCCTGTTTGAGGATGCCTCACAGATGCTCAATAGGGTTTAGGTCTGGAGACATGCTTGGCCAGTCCATCACCTTTACCCCCAGCTTCTTTAGCAAGGCAGTGGTCGTCTTGGAAGTGGGTTTGGGGTCGTCATCATGTTGGAATACTGACCTGCGGCCCAGTCTCTGAAGGGAGGGGATGATGCTCTGCTTCAGTATGTCACAGTACATGTTGGCATTCATGGTTCACTCAATGAACTGTAGCTCCCCAGTGCCGGCAGCACTCATGCACCCCAGACCATGCCACTCCCACCATCATGCTTGACTGTAGGCAAGACACACTTGTCTTTGTACTCCTCACCTGGTTGCTGCCACACACGCTTGTCACCATCAGAACCAAATAAGTTGATCTTGGGCTCATCAGACCACAGGACATGGTTCCAGTAATCCATGTCCTTAGTCTGGTTGTCTTCAGCAAACTGTTTGCAGGCTTTCTTGTGCATCATCTTTAGAAAAGGCTTACTTCTGGGATGACAGCCATGCAGACCAATTTGATGCAGTGTGCGGAGTATGGTCTGAGCACTGACATGCTGATCCCCCGCCCCTTCAACCTCTGCAGCAATGCTCAACTTCTTTGGTCGACCATGGCGAGGCCTGTTCTGAGTGGAACCTGTCCTGTTAAACCCCTGTATGGTCTTGGCCACTGTGCTGCAACTCAGTTTCAGGGTCTTGGCAATCCTCTTATAGCCTAGGCCATCTTTATGTAAAGCAACAATTCTTTTTTTCAGATCCTTAGAGAGTTCTTTGCCATGAGGTGCCATGTTGAACTTCCAGTGACCAGTATGAAAGAGTGAGAGCGATAACACCAAATTGAATACACCTTTTCCCCATTCAAACCTGAGACCTTGTAACACAAGTCATATGACACCGGGGAGGGAAAATCACTAATTGGGCCCAATTTGGACATTTTCCCTTAGGGGTGTACTCACTTTTGTTGCCAGGGGTTTAGACATTAATGGCTGTGTGTTGAATTATTTTCAGGGGACAGCAAATGTACACTGTTATACAAGCTGTACACTCACTACTTTACATTGTAGCAAAGTGTCATTTCTTCAGTGTTGTCACATGAAAAGATAGAATAAAATATTTACAAAAATGTGAGGGGTGTACTCACTTTTGTGAGATACTGAAGCTCTAAAACGCTCAACAAGCAAAATCCCATTCATTTCAATGGCCCCTGTTCACATCTGATCGTTCTGTTGCCTAAAGCAAAACACTTGAAGCTCAAAAAAATACATGAGCTTCTTTTTGGCAGGTTACAAGTGTTTTTGGCCCCATAGATTGCGATAGAAATTCCTGACTTGAGCATTTTTCAAGCATTTGGTCGTTTGTTTTCTGCTCAAACGGCAGCTCTCCACCCCTAATTTCCTCCCTCTCTCCCCGCCCCCTAGTGTTTTCTTTTGGCTAAACAAAAATACCTGAAGGTGTAAAACGTTTTAAATACAGTTCTAAAACGCTTTAAAAAAGCTTGTAAAATGCTGAAAAAAAGTTTTAAAAAAAGCCAGAAAAACGCCAATGAATCGCTACGTTTAGGTGTGAATGGAGCCTAAGTCGAGCTACTTTCAGGTCGCGGCAGTGTGGACGGAGCATAAATCATAACTAGAGCACACCTGACAGTCACTCACTTAAAGTCATTGTAAAGCTTTCATTTTTTCCCATTAAAATAATAAACAAGTTATACTTACCCACGTTGTGTAGTGGTTTCGCACAGAGCAGCCCGGATCCTCCTCTTCTCGGGTCCCACGGCAATGCTCCCGGGCCTTCCATCCTGTTGGGTGCCCCCACAGCAAGCAGCTTGCAATGGGGGCACCCGAGTCAAGCCGCTGCTCTGTGTGTCCATTCAGACACAGAGCCGTGGTGCAGCTCAGCCCCCTCTGTCTCCTGATTGGCTCACTGGGTGTGATTGACAATGTCTCCCGCTGCTGCCAATAAACAATCAGGAGTACCAGTCCCCGGGGAGGAAAGGCTCTTGTGGACATTGCTGGTTGGAGCGAGACGGGGGTCGGGTAAGTATTTGGGGGGGTTGCTGCCTTTAAAACCCCTTTAAATCTAACAAACACAGGTGAACTTCATTAGTGGCTCTTGTTTCCAACTAGTGGCTGTTTGAGCTCTGATGTTTTTTACTATGGATTTATATCACACTTTGTTGGATTCCCTGCCAATTGGAGTGTGGTCAACCTCTTTGTATATCTGTGGAGAGCCTTGAGACAAAGGACTTGGTGGTCGGGGACTTCAATTTAATAGTAGACTATGCTACAGGCTGTGTAGAACTCTGATTTGGGGAAATCTTTAATTCTAAATGACAAAATAGCAAGAAGCACACAAAAGCCACATACACAACCTTACATAGAGTACTGAAGAAGAGGGTATACCCCTTGAAACACATCAGTTTTGGGTCTTTTGCTGAGTGGGGCCCAGAACTTTCCATGGGATATCCTCATCCTTGACCATTGTTAGTACTGGGGTTCTCTTTATTCTTTAATGCAAGGTTTCTCAACCAGGGTTCCATAGAACCTTAGGATTCCTCCAGGGTTCCTTGAGCAATAAGCAATTTCTGTCTCTCAGATAAGTTCCCACTGACACTATTGATCTTTTAGCTGTAAGGGGTAATTCTTCCCAATGACTACAAGTGTAAGGAGCATTCTTCCCCCTGACCGCCATGCTATGAGTCGAAGATACAGTAAGCTTTAGCAGGGTCTCCCTCAGACTGGACAGTTATTTCAAGGGTTCCTCTGTGTTGAAATGGTTGAGAAAGGCTGCTCTAGTGCTTATAGTCATATGGCTATAAGATTCCTTTCTTTTCATCCTCACCTAGTAGGACCAAGCAGCACTCCTTGCCTGGCTGTAATAAACTTGTGGCTGTCCACCTGTTGCAGACCCCACTGTACCGACCCTCAAAAAGGCTTCTTCCGTGTGTGTTTTGGCTGGCATTGCCAATACATAGCTGTTCCCAGAGGTGACACCATGGCTGCAGCTACCAGATAGATACCCATGTGAACAGCTCTAATCGGTTGGAGGAACCCAAGCCTTATCCTAATGTAATCAGATGGGCTTGCAATTTACTTGCATCTGGTGAGTTTTGACCCCAGGGGGAGTGGTGCTCCCTTGGATGTGGTGACGGGACTCCCACCTATAGGATAACAATTGTAGCTGTCATACTGTGCACTTTATTGGAATCTTTGCACCATTGCACTTGGACTTTTTTCTTAAAGACACATATCATTTGTCTTCAGAGCGCTGTTGGTTCACATTGGACTTGGTGCTTTTGCACTAATTTTAATGTTTATTGTTTGATTTTATTGGGTTTGTAACAACGCTGTATCTTGGCCTAGGCCGACAAGGTCTTGGCCTAGGGCGGCACTTTGCAGGGGGGGCAGCATGAAAAGAGTCTCCGCCGGCTTGCGCTACACTTACTGTAGCGCCAGTCCTATGGGGCGGACTGGCCCAGGAGGCAAATCGGTCTAGAACCCCCTTAAAGGGGCTTGGCAGGACCACCATCGGGGGGGGCATCCCACACTTATGTAGGGGACCTGAGTGTCCCGAGGGGCCCAGGCAGTGGACCCCAACTAATGAGTTGTTGTTCTGCCCCATAGCCAAACAGGAAGTGTACGGAAATCTCTGCAAATAAGAGGAATTCATTGCCCCCCCCAAAGCCTTCAAAACTAGTGTCCACACTGGAAGATTTCAAGGCAGGTCAGGAAACAGGAAGGGGTGGCTCATATTTAAATTAGGAAGGGTGCATACATTTAGTCAGGCCTAGGGCAGCACAAAACCTAAATACATTGCTGGTTTGTAAAACGGCTGCTCCAGGGTAATCCTTCATTGAGAAGATTATTGTCTGACTTCATTTTAGCCACATTCCTTTAGGCGCCGATTGAGTGTCCTTGTTTGGGCGGTCCTTTTAGGAGGTTACACTTGAACAAGATTATGTTTTACACATATTTTAATCAATAAAGGGTTTTAAGGAAATGCAAAAGGCTTTTGAGGTCTTCTTTGCCATGTCCTTCAGATAAACATAGGTCTATCCTCAAAAAAAAAAAAAACAAAGGATAGAAAAAAAAAATTAAAAATATAGGAGAATACTCTATGGACCATCATCTTGGTCATCTTCTGCCATCACTTTCTACGTAAAAAATAAAAAATGGTCAGTTATCTGTCCATTAGTGCTTACGGAACGTAAATGTCACAGCAACGACAAAGCAACTGAAAGGGAACACAAAAGAGTGAAAAAAAAAGAACTAACTCACGTGCAAAAAGATTTTGACATTTTTCCTTGAAACTTTTTAACAACAAGACTCCATTTTATGTAATGACAATGAGACGCTCCGGGTGATCATTGCTGTGTTATAATCACTCAGCAAAGGTTGTTGTAGTGCAAAGCATTGTTCTCACATAACATACCTCAGGAGTGCGATTAGATGAGCAACAATGAACACCCCGGAGTGCAACATTGTTCCAGCTTTGCTAGAGAAGTAGTCGTTCCAGGATAACATGGACAAGAGGAGTTCTTTTCCTTGCTGTAGGTTTTCTGGCAATCATGAAATAAAAAAATAAAAAAAAAACTCCTTTTGTTTGCTGTGGGCATAATACGGACTTGGCTTGTAGAATTTATTTCATATCAAACGTTCAGGTTGTATCATTAAGGTAGATGTAAACCCAATTACTGAAATATCACATAAGCTTTAACATGTTAATGTTATTTCAAAAGTTATTTTCAATATATTTTTAAATCTGCGGCTTTCGTTAAAATGGGACTATGGGCGAAATCAAACATGGCGCGTATAATGCAGTTTGTCGCTAACATTACAGTTTTTGTTTCTTTGAGCCCCCCACCCTCTTTCCCATAACTTAATTTTTTTTACCTACTGGTAGATCTGTTATTTTTCCTCTATCTTTAGATGTCAGAAGAAGGTTGGATTATCTTAATTATTTTATTTTTGGTCAGAGACTGAAATTTTTTAAACCAAAAAATTTCAATGGGTGATTGCAAATTTTTACTCTGGCTGGTACAAAGTGAACAGCCTATTTGCCTTTAGCCCCAGTGTGTTGATGTGAATATGCTCTACAAAGGAAAGGCTTCTTGCCTCGTCTTCCAGTGACACAGCCCTGATGCAGACCAACTGTGCTGGTGTGACTCAGCCCCAAATCAAAAGTACATGAATCTAAATGCAACAGAAGAGGGAAGGGAGAGCGGTGCCAGGCGACCACTTGGTGTAGAAGGGGTGTCAAACTCAATTTTATCGGGGGCTGAATCAGAATTATGGTTGCCCTCAAAGGGCCAGCTGTATGTGTAATACTATATAAATTTACCCGGGGCATTTAGTCTGAAACAATAGGTGCAGGAACTCAACTACGCCCTCCCCTGATGAATCGCATTGAGCGGTGGGTGTGGCGGGAGTATCTTAAAGGGGAAATAAATACCATGAGTGCACTATGTGTGGAGTTCAGGGGTGCCCTATATATGGAATGCAGAGTTCAGGGGTGCACTGTGTACAGAGTGCAGGGTTGAGGAGTGCACTACATATGAAGTGCAGGGTTTAGAGGTGTGCTATGCACAATGTGCGGGGTTCAGCTCTCTTGGCTGTCCACATTTCACTTCCACCCCTCCTGGCCTCTGACCTCTGCACCATTCTCCCCCATCCCCCACCTATGTACACATCCCTCCCCCCAAAAAAAGTTTCCTCGCATCTCATCTAGCCAGCCTGGCTCTAGTACCTCTTGGCTGTGTAAGCAGCTCCACCCCTCTCTCTCACATGCAGGAAGATCAATGGTTGGAATCAGTGCAACTGGGCAAGATGGGGATCACAGTGCAGCTTACCATGTGATGCCCCATCCCACACTGCACCTGTCATCTGAATCTTCCTTTCCCTGCCATGAGTGCAGGGCAGGCATGGATCTGTGAGAGTTTCCACCACATTTCAGCCGAACACAACCCTGGGTATGAGGGCCACATGAAATGGCGTGGAGGGCCGTACCGCATTCGGCCTGTAAGGCCTTGTGTTTGACACATGTGGTTTAGTGTAAATAAATTAAAATTTGTAAAAAGGTTACACTCACAATAGGTGTCCGGTGTATAGGAGTGTATAGGAGTCTTAAACCAGACAGAGCTCAGAACAAAGTTCCACTCATAGGCCGCAGTCCACGCAGCTGTGGTGGCTTCAGTTGTTAGGAAGATAGCGGAGGACACCGGGGAGCAAGCTGTCAAAACAGGGAGAAGACCTGTCAACCCTCAGAGAGGATCAACCAATATTAATGTGTTTTCGAAGGCAAGCCATGCCTCCGAAATGCATTTTAAGCTCTCTCCGGTTTAAGACTACCAAGTGGTCATCTGTGTTAATGTGAACATGCTCTACAAAAGGAAAGATTTTTTGCCTCGTCTTCCAGCAACGCTGCCCAATGCAGATCAACTATGCTGGTGTCAGCCCTAAATCAAAAATAAATGAATCTAAATGTAACAGAGGAGGGAAAGGAGAGAGAGGTGCCAGGCGACCACTTGGTGTAGCACAGTTTATTGTAAAAAAAAATTGAATTCATAAAAACGTTCCACTCACAAAAGGTGTCAGCTGTATAGGAGTCTTAAACTGGAGAAAGCTCAGAACAAAGTCCCACCCATGGCAGGGGTTCATGAAACAGTTTTTTTCTCCAAAAAAAATGTGACATAAATATTTGCAACGGCCGCCATTTTGTTACCTAGGGTCTCTGCTAAAAAAAACATATATATAATGTTTGGGGGTTGTGAGTAATTTTCTAGCAAAAAAATGCTGTTTTTTTACGTGTAGGAAAGGAGTGCCAGAATTGGCCCGGTATGGAAGTGGTTATTAACGATTGCTTTCTAAAAAAATAAACCAGATTTCCAAACCTAGCTATTAGTAAGTTGGAGGGAAGATAACATTTAGCCTGAACGAGTTAAAAAGAAATACAAGCAAAAAAATATATATTTGCAAATGAATTTTAATAAATGAATTGTTGTGTATCATTTCCAATCAATGGATCTCCATTCAGAATAAAATATTTTAAATGCAACAAAAACTCACAGCCAGATGAATTTCTAAAACATCTCTTAAAAAATGTTTTTGAGTAAATGACACACAAGTTTCACTGTATAATTCTTTATATTATTTATTTGTCTTTGCTTAATCAGGTTCTTCAAGGTCCTGGAAAAACTACGCTCTGGAGCCAAATAGAATTCCTACTGCAGCTATCGTTCAGCTTGTAAATTGTATTTACATCAATTATACTGATCATGAATACAATTTTCCAGGTTCTGTGATACAGAGACTTCAGACACCAGTGCAAAAAGAAAATCGCATCATACGAAATGGCAAAAATGTGTAGTATTCTGATTACATTTGTTCTGTTTTCAAATTCTGTTAAAGTGTATCTATAGCCAGAACATTTTTTTTTTAATTTTTAATATACTGGGAAAGGTTAAACCCGGTTTCAGTTTATTTGTTGCTGTTTGTTTCTCATTGGGAAAGTTGCCCTTCATTCCTGTGCCAAAGACACAATGGAAGGTTGAGAAAAGCCTCTAAAAATTGGGGAAATGTTCCCATTAGACCACCAAAATAGGTGTCCCTATTCACAATTCCTGTTTCACTGACAATTGTAAAATTTGGGGGACTCCATTAATTTCTGTCTCAGTTGCAATGGTCACCAGGACAAACTGAGAGGGTAATCTACATAGACATAGATAAAGGTAGCGACACAAGAAATGGCTTTCTCCTTAAGGTGGAAGCCCCCCAAAAACAAAGGTGATACCACTGGAAGCCTTGGGAGTCCATGGTGGGATCTGGCTCCATCCCATGACACAAGTAACATTTCAAACGTTTCTAATAAAAGGTTTTCTTTTCAACAAAAATATGTTTGTGCTCCCTTTTTCATGTTTGGCCATGAACCCAGTTTGGGATGGTCTTAGATCTTACTCACTCCATATTTTTTTTCTAGGAATCTTCTAGGTGGTTCTAAATGTATGAATTAACCTTAATGTCTTAATGTGCACTTTGTAGCTGGGGATGGGACATTGCAACACTTGTACCATGATTGTCTTCTATGACTTCTTCTCAGGGACATCTTAGAAGCATCCTGGGCCCCTAGGCAAAGTCATGCACTGGGGTCCCCAACCAGATTGCCCAAATTATGCATCTACTCTCAAGAATTAAAGTATAACACGTTGATAGAATTAAACATATATTTATTAGGACTTTCAAGAAAATCAATTGTAACCAATAAGAAAACATGTCATAAATCAAAGAGTAATCAACACAAGTATCCAACCAATATAAAAAGTCAGTAGTGTAGAAGACAAGGCATCATAAGGGCAGAGTACGGGAGTCAGTAGGTTCAGGAGGGCACAGTACAGAAAGGCAGAAGGGTTCAGTACTGGGAGCAGGAGGATACAGTACAAGGAGGTCAGAAGATTATAGTACAGCAGTCAGGAGTGCACAATACAGGGGGTTGGGGGCAGGAGGACACAGTACAGGGGGTGGGGGCAGGAGAGTACAGTACATGGAGGGCAGAAAGATACAGTACAGGAAGGCAAGGAGGGTTCAGTGCAGGGGGGTCATGAGGGTACAGTACAGCGGTCAGGAGGGCACAGTACTGGGGGCAGGAGAGCACAGTTTAGGGTGCAGTAATGTATAATACAGAGATTGTTTTCTCAAGCAGAGCAGCACAGGGAAGCTGCTCCCACAGATCTTAACTATTCTGCCACTCAGTCAGTGGGCTAAATGTACAATCTTAAAGACACCTCCCTCTCTGCCCTCCCCTGCAGTTCCCGACGCCCCTTCTGGTGCTTTGCAAGGGTTAAGGAAGGATGCCAGAGGTAGAGCATTGTACTGCTGCTTCTTGTGTGGACGGGATGTGAACTGCGCCGATCACATGGGACGAATAGTAGTGGAAGGAGGAATTGGAGCCGTACACATCCCACTCACACAAGGAGCAGTAGTAGTAAAGCACAAGAAGAGCACAAGGAACTGCGGGGGGGGGGGGTCGACTGCAGGGGCCCCCATGCACCTGAGACCCCTGGGCACTGCCCAGGGATGCCCGTGTGTTACAGAAAACCCTGCTTTTTCTGACTGATTTTTCTGAATACTTTTTCTAAATACTGCCCATAAAATCCACTGCACTGAATGTTCTTTTCTATCCAGTACAGTATGAATGAAGCCTTAGGGATATAGGAGAGCATAGAGTGATATCATGCCTAGCCTTAAACAGAGCAAGAATAATTATGACTCTTGTGAGGAAGGATGAAGCAGATTTGAAATGATTCCCCCTTTCTAAAGTTTTGCTAAAAGTCTTCATTTGTTGAGTAATAGAAGTTAGCATTTATTCAAACCTGAGACAGCAGCTTATTATCACAACCTGCCAGTCACTTCGCATATACAGCTGCTTACTTATGTTCAACAGATGCTTGCACATAAGCTCTTAGACTTGAAGAATGCTTTGAATGACCTTCTTTGCAATAGAATTCAATGCTGAAAATTTGTGAGGCCAATAACTTCCCATCGCTTTTACTTTGGATATCCACATTTTCTTGTCCCAGCAAGCCTTATGGGTTTTTAATGCATGTGTACCTGACCAGCTTTGCATACATTTTGGGCTATTTTGTCAATCACAAAGGTGAAATTTGTTTGTTTTTTTTGTGGTTTTTCAACAGTGCAATGTCTCATGACGGTTAGGGAGGGTCTTTTCAACCATTTTTGTTTCATTTTAATAAAAAAAAAAATGTACTTTCGACTTTTGAAAGAAAAGTATTTCTTTCTATGCGCACATTGAGTTCGCCCACAAAGAAACCAGTGGTAGCTGTTATTGGCATGGTTTTGTTGATAAACAATGTAACATTTATCAAAAAAGTAATTTGATTATCGCTTATGGTGGCTGGATCTTGTTGTGGATGTGATCTGTGGCATCTCGACTCATGAAGGGTCCCAAGAATGTGTCCTTTCGGATATAGGATTGTTGTTAAATGGAAGTTACAGCCGACAAAATAAAGCAGAGCATTCCCATAGACACTCCTAAACCTTGTGGACAGCCTTCCCAGAAGAGTTGAAGCTGTTATAGCTGCAAAGGGTGGGCCAACTCAATATTGAACCCTACGGACTAAGACTGGGATGCCATTAAAGTTCATGTGTCTGTAAAGGCAGGTGTCCCAATACTTTTGGTAATATAATGTATGTATGTAGGCATGCATTTGTGGACAGGTTACATTAACCTTAGTCTGTTAGAGAAGACCTTGCTGAACTAGATCCCCATAAAGCTCTTCCTTTGCTGCAAAGGGTGGGCCAACTCAATATTGAACCCAATGGAGTAAGACTGGGATGCCATTAAAGTAGGGGTGTTGCTAGGTGGGAAAAAGCCCAGGGGCTTCAGCCGAAAGAAATGTAGTGCGCAAAGAGGTGAAAAATGGGTGTGGCTTAAACTGAATGGCGGGTGTGGCTTAAATGGGTATCGTTCCAAGGGGTGTGGTTCGAGTTTGAGAAGAATGAGGGATGGAGGGAGAAAGAAATAATGAAATAGGGAGGGAAGGAGAGAGAAGGAATAAAAAAGAGGGATAGAGGGACATCAAGCGCAGATCCTACACCACAATAGCAAACACCTGGTGTTAGCGCTTCAGTCATGGTTGATATGATGTCAGGATGATTGAAGTGCATTATTTCTATTTCTATTATTACATTGTAAATTAAATAGTTAAACTCACCATAATGCAGAGACAGTGGGAGCCCCGAGTGCGTCACTTGCCATGTCGCCTGCCACCAGATGCCATCATGTGTCCCCAGCGGAGTGCCTCCTTCCATCAGGTGTCCTCAGCACCATACACTATAGAATGTCCCACCACAGCCAGTGGAACCAAAGGCTGGTCAAATGAGTGGCACTCTACTGGGTCAATGAATAAAAAATATACTTTATTAAACTGCTATGTTGTATATTAAACACACCGTACTATGGGCTCATAAAAGCAGGGTCCTATTGGCCCTTAATCACCTACTGACAACCATGCAAGGACAAACACTAAGTGACAATACACATGACAAACAATGAACAAAATTGTCCGGACGCCAGTTCAGATGCACACCTAGGACAACCCACGGGAATCCCCCGTATATTAACTATCAATACTCTATCTATACGCATCTAATCCCGGTGACTCGAGTCAAGATGGGGAAGAGGGGGACCGGGATGGGAGGCAGGGGAAGGCTGTAGGACACGATCATTGTTGCAATCTTGGCAAATTGTGGGGCAGGGCCGTGCTGGAAATCCAAAGTTCATAAGAGGCCCACAGCATATGTATTCCTATAGATGGTGCAAGGTTATGGCTGAAAAAAGATGCCCTGCAGTCCCCACTATTCTTAGTTTGGTGTAACCACTCAGTTAGTGTGTGGTCAGTGGTTCACCCAATGTGTCACCTCAGAAGACGTTCATAGGACGAAACGCGTCAGGTGATACCAGATCGCATACCACGTCACTTCCTGTCTTACCCAGACACTTCCGGTTCCACCTAGTGAAGCGCAACAACACATGGAGGAAGTATGTACATGCCTTCATCAATAGGGAGGATTTACCTACACACTAGGAGGAAAGTGGCCTGGACGACAGAGTGACTGTTTTTACTTTGTTTTGGAGCATACTGCATGATTGGACTTGTGTATGATATTTTTGTTCTAAGAAATAAACCTCATTTTAAAACTGAATCACGCTATGGAGTTGTTCCCATTCCTTCCATGAATTGGACATCCCACACAATTTGGAGGATCCATCACTATACCAACCCCCTGGAACTCACATCGTGAAGGAAAGATCACCATCTGCCCATAGGACCTGGGACCCGCCTGGGAAAGGAGACAACCTGTTGGAGAAATATCCCCGGGAGAAAAAATCTAGAGAGGAGAGACCAACCACCAATCGGAGGATCCCTGACACACCTGCCTGAGACAGGCGCCTCTGCGCTTTACCCCTGTGTGGGGTGGCGCTGTCCGGTAAGCAGGGTGGCAATTGGGGAGCACACGTGTCTCACTAAGGATTTATGTATTTTGGACCATATCTTATGGACACTTAATTGCACCATTGAGAAATAAATGTTGGCTATTGCTGTGAACAGATAGAGGACTAAGTGCAACAGACTCATGGTTTTAAGTTTTTGCAAGCTGTAATACTAGCACATTAATACTAGCACATTATTTTCATTGGATATATTTTTTGAAGAGACTCACTAGCACCTTATATATCACTTTGCATAAGCACTTTAATATCATAGTAACTCGGGATATCTGCGGTCCTTGTTTTCTGTGATACTAGCACATCAATACTAGCACATTATTACTTTTAACATTATTGTTGGATACATTTTATGTAGAGATTTATCAGCACCTTTATATATCACTTTGTACAAGCACCTTAAAATATCAGGGGAACGTGAATACATATATGATACTAGCACATTATCATTTTTTAGGAAAGTGATATAGTCGCTTTAGCCTGTATCTGCAAAACGATAAGCACTGTCAGCAGTATTCTTTGTATTCTTTTTATACTTGGACTTTGTGCAACTGGGGTTGTCACATGACAACACGATACTAGCACATTAATACGTTTATTTACTGGAAGTTAGGGGGACAGATCATTTTATTTAGCATCCGACAAGGCACATCTGTTTCCAGTATTACATTCCAAAAGTACTGACCCCATCACTACATAGCGATATTGGCACACTAGCATTATACATTTTGGTTACCATTACTTATAATGTGTTTTACTTTATACCCACAATCAGAACCATATATGAAAGAGATACCTACTATAGATAAATAAGAATTTGGCACACCATTATATCAGGGGAGCTCCAACCCAGACTCAAACAATCAAATACCCTCACTCCCTATATAGGGAGTAAACACTGGAGGCAGCATACCCACAGCTTTCTAGCCTCAAAGAATCCTAAGCGCGGTTTTTGCAATCATCATGCATCATATATTTGCCAGGCTGCTCTTGCTGTGTAGTCTACACATGGATAAAAGTGAGCGCTCATAGATATACATTGCTGGTATATGAGAGGATGCAAGTTCTCACCTGGTGCCCGCATAAGCTTAACCAGTTTGGTACAGGGAATGCTTCCGATGCTGGCTTATCAAGGCTCCGCTCCTCCAGATAATAACACCACTTGGTGCCAATCGTCGTGAGCCATGCACCCAACTTGCCTCAACTCTCCCTCCTTGCCTTCCTTGGTGCGTTCATCCCACGGCTCCCTCTCCTGCAATTCACCATCTAGGAGCCATTTCCGAGGTGTAGTGGACAGCATCACGTGACGCAAACTGGAAGGTGCGTAGCTTCGTCTGGACGTTTTTTCAGCCATAACCTTGCACCATCTATAGGAATACATATGCTGTGAGCCTCTTATGGACTTTGGACTTCCAACACGGCCCTGCCCTACAATTTGTCAAGATTGCAACAGTGATCGTCCCCCTCCTCTCCCCTTCCCCTGCCTCCCATCCCGGTCCCCCTCTTCCCCATCTTGACTCAAGTCACCAGGGTTAGATGCACATTCGGGACACCCATACAAATAGATAGAGTATTGATAGTTAATATACGGGGGATTCTCGTGGGTTGTCCTAGGTGTGGCTGAACTGGCGTCCGGACGATTTTGTTCATTGTTTGTCATGTGTATTGTCACTTAGTGTTTGTCCTTGCATGGTTGTCAGTAGGCGATTAAGGGCCATTAGGACTCTGCTTTTATGAGCCCATAGCACGGTGTGTTTACTATACAACTTAGCAGTTTAATTAAGTATATTTTTTATTCATTGACCCTGTAGAGTGCCACTCATTTGGTTCCACTGGCTGTGGTGGGACATTCTATAGTGTTTGGTAGTTTTGGTCAGAGTGATACGGCATAATTGCATATACAGGTGACAATAGAATACTATAAGGAAACACCAGTACTATCCTCCAATCCTTTTCTTCTTTTTTGTATGTCCTCAGCACCATGCCTCCTTCCATCAGGTGTCCCCAGCAGCGTGCCTCCTTACATCAGGGTGTCCCCAGCAGCGTGCCTCCTTACATCAGGGTGTCCCCAGCACCGTGCCTCCTTACATCAGGGTGTCCCCAGCACCGTGCCTCCTTACATCAGGGTGTCCCCAGCACCGTGCCTCCTTACATCAGGGTGTCCCCAGCACCGTACCTCCTTACATGAGGGTGTCCCCAGCATTGTGCCTCCTTACATCAGGGTGTCCCCAGGCCCAGCACCATGGCTCCTTATATCAGGGTGTCCCCAGCACTGTGCCTCCTTATATCAGGGTGTCAACAGCACCATGCCTCCTTACATCAGGGTGTCCTCAGCACCGTGCCTCCTTACATCAGGGTGTCCCCAGGCCAAGCACCTTGCCTCCTTACAACAGGGTGTCCCCAGGCACCTTGCCTCCTTACATCAGGGTGTCCCCAAGCCCAGCACCTTGCCTCCTTACATCAGGGTGTCCCCAGGCCCAGCAACGGTCCATGCCTCCTTACATCAGGAACAGAATAGTACTGTACCTAGTGTCCTCCTTTAATGAATGTCACACATCCCACCCTAGCACTGGATTGGCCAAGTGTGACATCCATTATTATTATTAGGGCGCCCGCCCTGCAGTGTCATTGAATCCCGACCTTTGGTTGCAGCAGAGCGCCTTGTAATGGACGTCACATGTCCCGCGCTAGCGCAGGATTGGACCAGTGTGGAGAAGTCCATCATAGGCGCCATCGCATCAGCATTTTTTTTTATGGCGGCTCGGGGCTAATAATAGAATTAGACTGCCCCAAGCCCCGGGGCTTTTCGGGGGGACCCTCTGGGCTGTTGCCCCATCAGCCCCGGGCTTTCAACGGCCCTGCATTAAAGTTCATTTGCATGTAAAGGCAAGCATCCCAATACTTTTGGTAATATAGTGTATGTGCTAGGGAGGACACCACTCATTTAGGATGAGAATGAGGATAGGAAATGTTGGTGAAAATCTTGCTGTAAAGCGTTTGTTGTATTTCCTTGACCTCCTGTATGCCATTTCTTCCCCTAACATTATACACTGTCCCGCTGTTCCGAGAGGTTGAAATATCCACAAGAAATCACAGTGACTCTTTTTATGCCTAGAGAACGTCCAACTGTCGCTAAGTGTTACATTTCCATCCTGTTTATTTAAACGTGAATGGGATTTACATCACGCTCTAAATTAATGTTCTGCTCAGGGCTGGGAAGACTCAGCTCTTATTAAGCATTGTTCTCTGAAATGACTTGAGACAGTGAGTGGTAGTGAACCTATACTTTCCTTAATGAGAACACAGGATAATGAAGGCTGTTTACTGCATCAGTAGGGTTTTGTACCTGGCGAGGATACCATAGCCGTGTTTGCCGGAGAATTGCGATCATTTGGATGAGATTATTATGACACAGCAATGTTTCACTTACAGCTCGACTCCAGGCAAATATAAGAAAATACCATGTATTCCAGCTTTGTATTTACTAAAAAAAAATGCGTGTATTTTTTACATAGAACTATCATTAATAACATAAATGTTTTGTGATATAGAATCTGTGATATAGAACTAGAAGCTCTGAGCGTTAGTTCTCAGATGGAGAAATGAGAGCGGCAGCACTTTAACCACTTCCTTACTGGGCACTTAAACCCCCCTCCTGCCCAGACCAATTTTCAGGTTTCAGCGCTGTCGCATTTTGAATGACAATTGCGCGGTCGTGCGACGTTGTACCCAAATAAAATTGATGTCCTTTTTTCCCCACAAATAGAGCTTTCTTTTGGTGGTATTTGATCACATCTGCGGTTTTTATTTTTTGCGCTATGAACAAAACCAAGAGCGACAATTTTGAAAAAAAAACAATATTTTTTACTTTTTGCTCTAATATATATCCCAAAATAAAAAAAAAAAAAAAATTATTTATTGGGTTTGGCCGATTTTATATTCTTCTACATATTTTTGGTAAAAAAAATCGCAATCGGCGTTTATTGATTGGTTTGCGCAAAAGTTATCGCGTCTACAAACTATGGGAATTGATTTATGGCGTTTTTATTATTATTATTTT
>BLSH010081166.1:133523-157389 GCA_018402905.1 Glandirana rugosa
GTGTGTAAATCGTCGTATAAATTATTACACCTTACATACAAGGAACAATTTCTTGTAATAAAAATAGTTCAACAATGCCCATTTCAAGGTGAAATTGGTGGACGGTAGGCGCGGTATCGGCTTACTGCCGATGTCGCGCCGAGATTTTACGGCCCTCCTGCAGTTATCTGCAGGAGGGTAAACCGAGCGCGACCCGCGCGAATTGGCAGTGAAGGAGTTAACCTGCAGGGGGCAGTGAAGGGGTTAACAATGATCCCTGGGTGTGTTCTAACTGTGGGGGGGTGGGGTTGACAGGGGCATGAGAGATCTAACTGATCCCAGTGACAGGGATCAGTAGATCACTCATGCCCCCCTCACAGAACGGGGAACCGCCGTGTTTACTTCAGCGGTTCCCCGTTCCTCCTCTTTGAAAGGAGATCGTGGGTCTCCGGCGGACATCAGGAGCGCGCCCAGCGCGAGCCAAATGGGAGGACGTCTATTGACGTCCTCCCGGCATTTTAGAGCCGCGCTGTAGCCGTCATTCGGCTATGGCGCGGATGGCAGGTGGTTAAAGTGGAACTTTACCCGTAACAACTTGATAAAAATAATGTTCTTTAACAAGGAACATACATTCCACATTATTAAATATGCTGCTAAATGTGTGCTGTAAATTGCTTCCAGCATTGTTACTGTTTCTTCTTGCTGGAGGCTGCCATTTTGCTGAAGCCCAGAAACTCTGAACAACTAATTTGCCCTCTTTGGGCTATACTTTTTAGATTTGCAAACTAATAAAATTGTGTTATGTTTTATACCTCTTTTCATACCCCCTAATTACTCCCTAGTCTGCCTTTAAAGTCCCAGTTAGGGTAATCGTTTTCTCTATTTGAACCCCTGAACAACAGTACATTTTTCGGCTGTCACCAGATCGGCCTCTACTAATTCGGTACAGTGCCTAAAAATAGAAAGCGCCTGAGCATGTGCAGAGCCTGCAAGTCAGTGTTTTACTGTATTTTATAGTATATCCACTTATTTAGAATGTTTTACATAGCTATACCTGCAAAAGGCTTGAAGTCATCTAGCAGGACTTAAATTTCTGACTAAAGTTTCACTTTAAGTATGGTCATTTTCTTCTTCTGTTGTGACCTGAGATCTGATCTATTCTTCCTGACCTGGCTTGTGACCACTGACTCTACTTCAGAACTGGTCTTTGCCATGACCTGGAATTTTATCAAATTGTAACCTGTACTTTTTGCCCTGACTTTGGATAGATATGAATATTCAACCTTTGCTACCTGATTTGACCATAGCTGTTTCTAACTATGGTCTTTCTTTGGCTTTTTGTCCGATCATAACTTGGCCACTTTTATTCTTTGCTCATTTGACCAGTCTTGTAATACCTAATGTCATCAGTGGCATAAACCTAGAAGCCAACACCTGGGAGCTTTGATACTGTTAATGGAATATCCACCATCTAAGGGTCTTCTCATACCTGGTCATGTCTTGCCTTTGCACCCTAGGTGGCCCATGCCTACTTAGTGATAATCTAATAATCCTCAACCTGGAACTAACCAGCGTTTGGGATTTGTCCACCAAAATCTGGTTAAAATTAGTTTTATTAAGTATCCAAAGATGCACTAAGTAGACAGATATGTTTTGGTATTGACCGTTGATCAATATCTTCTATCTTCACGGTTCCTAAACAGGTCTTCCTTTTTGTTAAAAAATGTGGCTCATCCAATACTCAAGCATAGCTAGGCTTGGTCACATCTAAAGTAGCACCAGGGATACGCTGCTCCTAGATTATGTCACATCGGGCCCCGGTTATGTGCTTATATGCTGTTCCTAGGCTTTGATGCATCTAAAAGGAGCCCTGGGGATATAGCTAGGATCTGTCACATCTAAAGGAGTACCGGGATGTGCTGCTTTCTAGGTTCTGTGTATAACTAGGGGTGCGTTGAACTTTGGATCAGACCAGAGAGGAGGAAGGACGCCACGATCTGAGCACCGAGCCTGGTGGATTTTTCTGTGCTGTTCGAACCCGAACTTTGTCCCGAAGTTCGGCCGAATGGTCATTCCTCATCATATCTCATACATCAGACCAGTCTATTTGGAGTTCAAGCTATTAAGCTGAAAGGGGGCCCTCCACAATTAAGAGCAGCAAACAAAGATTGTATCACCTTTAGAGTTGATCGAACCTCTGGAAGTTCGGGTTCTGCTGGTTCGGCCGAACTTCGGGACAAAGTTCGGGTTCGGGTCCGGACTTGACCCGAACTTTGACCCGGACCCCGAACCCCATTGAAATCAATGGGGACCCAAACTTTTAGGCACAAAAATGGGTGTAACAAAGTCCTGGAAAGTCCTAGAGGTCTGCAAAAGGAAGGAAAATGTGGGTAAGGGTCGGACAAGTGCCCTACAAAGAAATGGGGATAGGGAAATAACTTAAAATATTTTTTAAGCTAAAATCACATAAAAAAAAAATCAAAAATGGAGGTGGATGTGGAGTTGGAGGTTGAGGAGGCGGTGAAGGTGGCGGTGGAGGAGGAGGAGGTAGCCAACACTGTTTTTTTTTATTTTGGATTTTTTTTTTTTTTTTTAAACCAGCAATGTGGATGCACTTTTTAATTTTGTGCAAGAAACAATAATCTGTCCCTTTAAGCAACAGTAGGAACCTCTCCCTATAGAACTAGGAGATGATTTTAGATTCTAAAATCCTCTCCAAGTTGTACAGGGAAAGCCTCCAGCTCTTGCTTTAAGGGAAAGATTATTGTTCTAAAATCATCTTCAAAGTGTGTGGGAAAAGCCTATTGCAGCCGCATAGAGCCATATTACTGTTCTAAAATCATCTTCAAAGTGTGTGGGAAAAGCCTATTTCAGCCGCATAGAGCCATATTAGTGTTCTAAAATCATCTTCAAAGTGTGTAGGAAAAGCCTATTGCAGACGCATAGAGCCATATTACTGTTCTAAAATCATCTTCAAAGTGTGTGGGAAAAGCCTGTTTCAGCCGCATAGAGCCATATTAGTGTTCTAAAATCATCTTCAAAGTGTGTGGGAAAAGCCTGTTTCAGCCTTATAGAGCCATATTAGTGTTCTAAAATCATCTTCAAAGTGTATGGGAAAAGCCTATTGCAGGGGCATAGAGCCATATTACTGTTCTTCCAGCCTTATAGAGCCATATTACTGTTCTTCCAGCCGCATAGAGAGCCATATTATTGTTCTAAATTTTAGAACAATAATATGGCTCTATGCGCCTGCAATAGGCTTTTCCCACACACTGCGAAGATGATTTTAGAACACTAATATGGCTCTATGCGGCTGAAACATGCTTTTCCCACACACTTTGAAGAGGATTTTAGAACAGTAATATGGCTCTATGCGGCTGAAACAGGCTTTTCCCACACACACTTTGAAGATGATTTTAGAACACTAATATGGCTCTATGTGGCTGAAACAGGCTTTTCCCACACACTGTGAAGATGATTTTAGAACACTAATATGGCTCTATGCGGCTGAAACAGGCTTTTCCCACACACTTTAAAGATGATTTTAGAACACTAATATGGCTCTATGTGGTTGAAACAGGCTTTTCCCACACACTGTGAAGATGATTTTAGAACACTAATATGGCTCTATGCGGCTGAAACATGCTTTTCCCACACACTTTGAAGAGGATTTTAGAACAGTAATATGGCTCTATGCGGCTGAAACAGGCTTTTCCCACACACACTTTGAAGATGATTTTAGAACACTAATATGGCTCTATGCGGCTGAAACAGGCTTTCCCCACACACTGTGAAGATGATTTTAGATTGTTAATATGGCTCTATGCGGCTGAAACAGGCTTTTCCCACACACTGTGAAGATGATTTTAGAACACTAATCTTTGCCTTAAAGCAACAGCTGGAACCTTTCCCTGTACAACTTGATGATGATTTTAGAACACTAATCTTTCCTTTAAAGCAACAGCTGGAACCTTTCCCTGTACAACTTGATGATGATTTTAGAAGAATAATCTTTCCCTTAAAGCAACAGACTCTACCTAGTCCAGTCAGATCGTTCTGTGCAGCAGGATGAGGTCTGCAATCTGTCCCTCAAAGCAGCAGTACTAGTATCTCTCCCTAGTCCACAATCAGATAGTTCAGTAATGCAGGATGAGATGTTCTGCAATCTGTCCCTCACAGAGCCAGCAGCATCCTCTCCCTAAACTATCCTGAGAGCATGTGACATGCAGCACGGTGACTTCGGCCCCATATAGAGGCTGGGTCACATGGTGCACTGGCCAATCACGGCCAAGCAACTTCAATTTAGCAGGGCCGTTCCTGAAAAACAAAACAGAAGGGAGGTGCACGCACCTAGGGCATTACCATAAAAGTTTATTGGAAATATAAAAGGTTTAAAAATTAATACTCACAAAATCACAATGTGGTATCACAAAGCCATAAAACCAAAACGAGATGATGCAAAAGAATGGAGGTGAAAGAGCACAAGGTGGGGTAGCAGCTGACGCGTTTCGGGGGCGCACCCCCTTCCTCTGAGCTGTGCTATAGTCCATTTTAACAATATTTTTGATTTTGGGTTTTTTATCCAGTGCACTGGCAATTTTTGCTTTTTCTGCTTTTTTTTTTATCAAAGCCCTGCAAGCAACTTCAATTTAGCAGGGCTGTTTCTGAGTCTCAGAAGATGCTTAGCTCCTGAAGTTTTATTCTAGTGGACTCTAGTGGTGCTGTTACAAGTCAAGCAATAAACATGGTGGAATCTGGGCCTAGTCACCTTTAGTAAAAAATCTCCATATTTGGGCCTGCATTATGATTGCATTGCAAAGTAATAAACTATTATAAGGCTGCGCTTATAGTTGCATAACCTTGTCTTTGTTAACTCACTTACCTTCAATATGCTCAAGATCATTTTAAACTGGTGTGGCTTATTTGTGGAATATGTTTACTAACCACTTGACCTCCGGAAGGTTTACCCCCCCCCCCCCCCCCTTCATGACCGGCCATTTTTTGGGACACTGTATTATTTTAACTGACAATTGCGTGGTCATGTGACCTTGTACCCAAATAAAATATTTGTCATTTTTTCCCCACAAATAAAGCTTTCTTTTGGTGGTATTTGATCACCTCTGCGCTTTTTATTTTTTGCGCTATAAACAAAAAACTTTGCAATAAAATTTAGAAAAAAACAAAACAATATTTTTTTACTTTCTGCTATAAAACACATCCAATATATATATATTTTTTTTTAAAGAAATCAAATTTCTTCATCAATTTAGGTTAAAATGTATTCTGCTCTATAATTTTTTTTCAAACAATTTTATTAAAGTTTTACAGCGTACATTGTACAAGACGTGTTACAGAGGTTATGGTTGAAACATCTGCTCCATATTTTTTGTAAAAAAAATCCCAGTGAGCGTATATAGATTCGTTTGAACGTTATAGCGTCTACAAAATAGGGGATAGATTTATGGAATTTTTATTTATTTATTTATTCACTAGTAATGACAGCGACCTGCGATTTTTAGTGGGACTGCGATATTGTGTTGTACTAACATTTTTGACACTTTTTTGGGCACCAGTGACTTTATTACAATGATCAGTGCTAAAAATATACACTGTCACTGTACTAATGACACTGGCTGGGAAAGGGTTAACATCAGGGGCAATCAAAGGTTTAATCGTGTGCCTGACCAGTGTTTTACTGGAGGTGCTTTTGCTAGAGAACAGTATAGATCCATGTTCCTGCTTTGCAAGAACACAGGATCAATGCCTTCCCTACTGACAGAATGACAATCTGCCTTGATTACATAGGCAGATCGCCATTCTGCCTGTGTACAGAATAATCAACAGGTGCTGGCGGACATCGGGTCTGGGGGACCCGCTGATCAGCTCACGCTGTGTAGAATCACAGTGGAAGCCAGCCTCCAGCGGCGTACACTCTCGCTTGATACCCAGAAATGCAGGATCACGTATATATACATGATTGTGCGCAGCACGACTGCCCTATAGCAGTAAATGTGCTATAGGGCAGTTGGCAAGGGGTTAAATCAGCCCCCCTTACCCCCATGCCATAACATCATAACTATATCATGCCTGTTACCAAAAAATACTGTGAAGAAAAGTTAGGAGAATATGCTTACTTTCTACTTCGACTTCCGCCTGTGGTACCTAGGCAGGGGTGACATCCTGATCCTTCGGCAAGATCCTGACAATAACGAGGATCCTAAATCTCATAGAAAGAGGCTCTATCACAATGCTGGAGCACCACGTTGGAAGATTTGGGATATTTGCCGTTCCCAGTAATTCACTGCTAGCGACGTCACTAGGGTTGGTGTCAGAGGCGTAACTAGAACTTTCAGGGCCCCGGTGCAAGAAATTATGAAGGGCCCCCTGACCCCTGGCCAGGGCCCTTCCCTCTTCCCACTGATCCTGTGGCCCTTTACTCCCATCGTGGGTCCCTTTATTACGGTACTGCAGTGGGGCACTTTCACAAGTTCTGCAGCAGGCCCCAGGGGGACCAGGGAAGCACACAGGGGCCCTGGGAACAGCAGAAGACAAGTAAACTGGATAGAGGAAAATGGAGGAGATTGGGTCCTCTAAATGCCACCCCCGCCATCCCTGCTATTCAGGTGTACAAGGAAGGCACATGGGCCCCCTGGATCATGGGGCCCGGTTGCAATTGCAACCCCTGCAACCCCTATCGTTACGCCCCTGGTTGGTGTCACCTGGTGCGGTGAAACATGGTGCCCCCCCCTTAATAATTAAATAACCCCCCCAGCCTGCCACAGTGCTCTGACCTGCCACTGTGGAAAGTGTTAGCAGGACAGAGCAGCAGACACTGGGCAGGCTAGAGCATTGGGCTCTCAATTCTAGCGGTACCCGGGGGACATCCACCAGAGGGTGACACCAGGCCCGTATGTCCTAACAAGCAGGGCATACTGACAGGTATGACTCTGCTCAGACCAGACACCAGCTTTCGGCAGCCATTGTCTCACATTTCCCATTGGCATCCTCGGTTGGCCCTCTCTCCTGCCCCATAGAATGCCGCTCAGACCAGTGTCCTGCAGGACGCTGGGCAGGTTAGTTCCAGGCCAGCAGCGCATATTCATGGTGCACACCCCAAATCCGTGCAATGTCACAGATGGGGTGACACAATCATGGTCGGATATCAGGGTAGATGGCTTCTATGTCCCTAGGGGAGATGGGTTCCCTGTCCTCAGGGGTGATGGAGATGGGGTTCAGCATGGGATGTTGTATGGGGGAGATGGGGTTGTCTCACTCACTGTGACCATGGTGCAGGGTCAGGTTGATATAGTGCGGTACTAAATCCCGGCCGGCACGGTCCGGCTGTGTCCGCTACCACTGTCAGCCCTGCAGACAATAAGCATGGGAGGCCACATCTCCACTCCATGGGCTCTCTAAAGGAGATCTCTGCATGAAAGAGCGGGGCCCGGGGACTGGGAGACACACCTGTGTTGTCCTGCGGGATGCCTGCTCTCATAGGGCTGCACCAGTGTGCTTAAAGCTAGTTTTCCAGCACTGCAGGGCTCTGTGCACAGTAGGAAATAGAGGTGACTCGGGGAGTCCCAGGACTTTAGCTGGAGAGAACACTGGACTGAGCGGCATTCTATGGGGCAGGAGAGAGGGCCAGCCAAGGACGCCAATGGGAAATGTGACACTGAACAGCGACTGCCGAAAGCTGGTGCCTGCTCTGAGTGTAGTTGTACCTGTCAGTACGCCCTGCTTGCTAGGACATGCGGGCCTGGTGTCACCCCTCTGGTGGAGGTCACCCCCTGCACCCCCATAGTGACGCCACTGTTCACCACTAGCATTGTGATGTTAGCCTCTGCGCAAGCTGAATGTGGGGCAAATACAGTATATTCTTTAACTTTTTTCCAAAGGTAAGATTTATAATGTTGCCATCGAGGGGAGTAGATGTAATAAGTGGGTCAGGCTTTTGGGTGCAAAGTCCGTTTTTAGTTGAACTTCCAAATTCTGGTGCTTAGCCCTTGAACAGTTCAAATGACTACACAAATATAGTAAGGATTTAAATAATAACATAATAATGTACAAATTAGTGCTCTTTCAAGGTGCCTACTAATTTATCTATATATAGCGCCACTAAATCAGGTATAAGCGTAATCATTTTTTTTTAAAGATAAAGGTATTATGCCATTCCAACAAACTTAGCTGGGTAGACAATACACCAACACCTTTGTGTGGACTGTGCCTATTAATTTGTACAGTAGTTAAGAGGATTGATTGTTTTATTTCACAGAAAACGCCGTCATGATAACGCAGAAGGTGTCGCTCTTAATAGCACGAAAACAGTATGTGACCTAGAAATTCTCTTCACAATGTTTCGAGGGATCTAATTTTTTTTCCCTTTAACCCTGAAATTCAATTATTCTCTCATAAACAGAATAATAATTATCTGATTAATCCGAGCCATGAAATCACTTAATTTGTCTGCAGCTCCAGAATAAGAGTATCGACTGTTTCGCGTTTCACATTAGAAAGTGCGCGGCAGCGTAATTTAGCAACTTGAGAATAATGGGAACGACTTATAGGACAATGCAATGGAATTAAGTAGTCTTAACTAGCAATTTTTTATGTCGATGGTTATATTTTTAAGATTAAAAACCCAATTACTCGTAGCTTTTTTTCGTGCAGCAAATATGTCAAAAAATGTATTTGGTGATAGTTAAAATGATGATGAAGATTACTGGCTTTAAATACAAATATTTAACAACCCTTTTTTTTAAATAATTAGTATTTGGTTTGATTTTCAGATTTATAGCCCAACTGGACTTTCCGTTTAATTGAGCTAAGCACATTCCAGGTGCATCAATACAAAAGGTGCGAAAAGTTTTAGACTCCGTTCCCACTAGTGTGACTCCAAAGTCAAGCGATTTTGAATGTGACTCCAAAGTCACGCGATTTTGAGTGTGACTTTGGAGTTTGTAGAAAGCAGCCACTCTCTGAGCAGAAAAGCCTGTCCCTTGTCAGCATTCTGCAAAGAAGGACCCACCCTGTCTGGGAAAGCATTGGTCTCCCCAGCGGATACAGAGCTAGAACTCCTCAATCAGTAAAACCTAGACTCTCTGCTGATTGGACAGCTGTAGGTCTGACTCAGCAGAAGGCCTGTTGGACTCTAACTGCTTACAGGCAGGGAAGAGGCTCTTTTACTCAGGCTGTGGCTGCTTTCCAAAAAACAAACTGTAAGGCTCCATGCACACTGAAATGGATAAACGACTGTTTATGGTTGTTTGGGAATTTTTTTAACAGCCCAAAAAACGCCCCTTTATGTTATCCTATGTGTCCATGCACACATGGACGTTTATTGTCATTTATTGTCGTTTAACAGCAGTGGCGTTTTTGGGCTGCTATCTGAACGCCCTGAATTGGCATTCAAAAGTCGTTCTTCTGACCACAAATAATGCTGGACGTGGATAAACGCTCATAAACGTCGCTAAATGGCCGTTTATTGGTGTCCAGCGTAGTCAATGGAAGCATGAAGTTAAAAGAAAAACGCTCAAAGACGTTGACGCCAATAAACGCCAATAAACACGCATATACACTATTACAAAACGCTGCTAAAAGCTAGTTTTAAAAGCAGCATTTTTCTGCCAAAAATCTGACGTCCAAAATTACTTCCAGTGTGCATGGAGCCTAAGCCTTTGCATTTTTTGAGTTTTGATGCAGTTGGAATGCATTTAGCTGTTTTAAACAAAATTGTTAATTTTTCTTAAAATTGTATTTTTTGTATCATTATAATAAACAAAATGCCAGCATGTTTCCTATACAGGTATTAAACATATTTGTTGTGTTATTATAACACATTTTTACTGTATATTCATTGGGGTACATTGTCGGCTTCTAATGGATTTTTTTTTTAATAGTCTTTATTTTTTTTTTCATGGCAGTACCGATCACAGAGTTCAGCAATTTAGCATAGAATTTGTATGCATAATGAAATACAATTAAATAAGGTCAACAAACAATGAAGTTTATGATCCAATGTGTCTTGTCTTCAAGCAGCCAACAATTCCCTTTAGAAACCTTTGCCACTTTATACCTTCTCTTTTCTACTCTGCAACCAACCACCTCTATGACAAAATCTCACCCCTGTCCTGCCCTGACCTGGCCACTTCTGTCTACAACAGGTCACTTTCATCCACAATGGACTTACTTGCTCCTCTCACCACATGAAGTATCAAGCCCCGACCATTACAACCTTGGCAGACTGACGACACCGGAAGTTGTAAGAGACGGAGCGATTGTGGCGTAAAACCAAATCCCAGTAAGCATTCACCTTGTATAAATCTGCCTTCTTAAAATACAATTCCTCCCTCCATACTGCCAAACAAGTCTACTTTATCACTCTCATTAATACTCTGTCATCCAGTCCTTGTCGTCTCTTCTCTACTTTTAGTTCTCTACTTTCTGCACCACCACCTCCACCCAGTAACTCGCTCACTGCTCAGGAGATTGCCAATCACTTCAAAAATAAGATTGATGCAATTCACGGTGGCATCTCCACTGCACAGATATCTATCCCACTTAACACACCCTGTACAAAAGCACCTTCAACACTTTCCTCTTTTGAACTTGCTACTACTAAAGAGTTCACTGAAGTATTCAGACCACCTTACCACCTGTCCGCTGGACCCTGTTCCCTCACAACTACTATGGTCACCCTCTTCTTCTATACTATGCTCCCTTACTCACATCTTCAATCTTTTCCTCTCTACTGGCACCTTGCCCTACTCTCTAAAACCCCCACACTTAAAACACCACCAGACTGAACAACTTAGGACCCATCTCCTTGCTCCCGTTTACCTTTAAACTTTTAGAATGCTTAGTCTACAACCGTCTGAGCTCCTACCTCACTGACAACAACCCTCTTGACCCCTTCCAGTCTGGCTTTCGCTTACTACACTCCACTGAAACTAATTCATGATTTACTAACTGCTAAAACCAATGGCCACTACTCCATACTCATGCTACTAGACGTCTCTGTGGCCTTTGATACTGTTGACCATCCCCTCCTCCTCACAAAACTCCATTCTCTTGGCCTTCAAGACTCTGCTCTCTTCAGCTTTTCCTCCTATCTATCACAGCGCTCATTCAGTGTTACCTATAACTCTGCTTCCTCTTTCTGTAGGGGTTCCCTAAGGTTGTGTTTTTGGACCCCTCCTCTTCTCCATCTACACCTCCTTCCTTGGTCAAACTCACACTGCATCCAGTACCATCTCTATGCTGATGATACCCGAATCTACCTTTGTACTCCTCACCTACTAACTTATTAAATGACATATCAGCATGAATGTCACACCACTTACTCAAACTCAATCTTTCTAAAACTGAGCTCATCATATTTCCTCCTGCCTGCGCACCCCTCCCTTGACTTCTCCATCAAGATCTATGATAGAACTATCAGTCCCTCCCCTCATGGCAGGCTACTAAGTGTGATCCCGGACTCTGACCTATCCTTTCAGTCCCAAATCCAATCACTGTCCATATCTTGTAGACTTCACCTCCATAACATCTCCAAAATACGCCCCTTTTTAACTGTTGAAAACACTAAGCAACTTATTCACTCCCTCGTTATCTCTCATCTTGACTATTGAAACTCTCTTCTCATAGGCATACCTCTCTGCAGGCTAGGCCCTCTTCTCTGCTCCTTCCAAGACCTCCTGCACTCTAGCTCCATTGTCTCTTCCTCCCATGCTTGGCTCCAAGACTTCTCCAGAGCCTCTCCCATCCTCTGGAATGTCCTACCCCAATCTGTCCAGCTATCCCCTACTCTCTCCACTTTTAGTCAATCCCTGAAAACTCACCTCTTCAAGGAAACCTATCCTGCCCTCAGCTAATAATAACCAAATATTTTATTTTCTCACCAGTTCATCCCTCACAGTTACTACCTTTTGTTCCACCAGCCCCTCCCTATTAGATTGTAAGCTTGCAGGACCCTCCTAACCCTCTAGTAATGAATTGTATTGTTGCTGTATTGTCTCCCTTTATATTGTAAAGCGCTGAGCAAACTGTTTGAGATATATAAATCCTGTATAATAATAATAATGTGTGTACTTTAATACCTCAATATTGGAGTTACAGACAAAATCTATTTGCGGTGGTGAAATATTTCTGCTGTCTACAGGGTACTATTTATTGTATTAACCTTCTCAGCGGTATTCCTGAGTGTGGCTTGGGGTGAATTTTCATTACCAAAAGCGGTAACCCCCGAGCCACACTCGGGATCGCATCGCTGGATCCAGGAAAAGTTATTTACCTTGTTCCCAGGATCCAGCGATGTCTCCCCGCTGTGTCAGCGCACTGTCTTCCACCCAATTCACTCTGTGTGCCGGGCTCCGATCCCTGTGAGCATCGAACGGGGCAAAGCCTGGCGGGAAATTCAAATAGTGAAACACACAGCACATACAGTACACTGTGATCTGTAAGATGACATTACTGTATGAAATCATTACACATCCCCTTTGTCCCTAGTGGTTTGCCCAGCGCCCTGCATGTACTTTTATATTATATTTGTCATTCTTTCTGCCTGGAAACTTGAGAACGTCCATGGCAACCAAAAAGCGTCCCGATAGTAAATAAGAATCATTTGCAGAATTGAGTGATACTGATTTGTGGGGAAATTCATCACCAGACACTGAAAGTGACGACAGCGACAATTCTGCAACTGAGCAAATTTCTGTGTTTTTGATTTGATTACATTATTGAATACATTTTATTATTATATTATTATTTTTGATAATTATTTACAGTTATTTATTATATTATATTTTATGATTTCATGTTTTAAACTTTATCATACCCTGGATGTCTACTAGACTCTTGTTTGGACAGATTTAAGATAGTTATTCCTAAGAATTATAGCCCTACAATATAAAGCGCCAAATTTCTATACGAAACGCAAAAATCTGACATAATCACACCGCCAGGGAGGTTAAAATTCTTGAAGATCCAGATTAAGCAGATTAGAGGAAGATTATAGTTGGGGAAGGGAAGATGGTTAGGGGTTGTTGGGGGGATGTCATAGCCAAGGTGAACAAAGAGTAGTAAAAAGTATGTTGGTTGGGACTCCCATTCTTCTCACAGCCATCATAGTGTTGTATTGTTCATACTCATTACATGGTCCCTGCTCTCTAGGCAAGTAACTGTGTTAGAGTTTTGTTGTTTGAAATTCTGTCAAGGGAAATCAAGTTCTCCAGAAGGACTCATATTTAAAATGTGAAAAGGTGGTCAGTTCTGCCGTTCTCATAATGTCATCCACTTTGGCAAAAACATTGACCGAGTGGTGGTGGTGGGGGCCGGGGGTTCTAGTTTGCTGTTATGCAGGATCTTGCTGCATCAAATACATGGATCATTAGTGTTTTTTTTTATTTTTTGGGGGGAATAAGATGCATATGAAAAGGTACATTGTGCACTGGTATCAGGGCTGGCCCAAAGCATTGTGCTGCCTGGGTCCAAGAATAAAATTCTGCCCCCCTAAGGGGCGGGCTAGGGTAGTATGGGGACAGGCTAGGTCAGTATGGGGTAGGCAGAGCAGCCTGGGGGGCAGTTTTCATAACAGACAAAACCGCTGGGAAACAAAAACTTGGTCGGCAATTTTCTGGGTAAATAGAGGAGGAGAGGCGGTCATGGTTCTATTGGCTGCCCCTCTCAAAGTGCTGCCTGGGTCCAATGGACCCACTGGGACTCATGGTAGGGCCGGCCCTGACTGGTATTCCTTTAATCTGTTTGGTGGTAGAGTGAACCAACCGGATTTTTCAGTGTTAAAAATATAAATAATATAAATGAAAGTCTCATATTTTTTAATCAATGTATTTGTTTGTTTTAATTTAATTTAATTAAGCGTTTATTTAGTATGGTTGATCTTTTTATGTTATTGTATGATCATCCATCATTTATTAAAAAACACAATCCAAGTCAGATATTGATCTATTGAAAAATAATAAAAACAAAAGAGAGCACACAGGCCTAGTGCATTATCCCATTAATCTTTAACCACTTGCCGACCGCCCGCTGTGGAATGGCAGCGGCAAAGTGGTTCGATATCCCAAAACGCCGTCACCTGACAGCGGCCGTGAGCACACGCGCGCCGCCGGAGGCACACTCGCACGCTTACTGTGTTCCGGGGGAGCCAGGGAGCGGGTAGGGCAGACTCGATGTCCGCCGGCTAGCCGCGATCGCTCCCCTGCAGTGACAGAATGGAGGTCCGTGTGTGTAAACACACAGACCTCCGTTCTGACAGAGGGGAAGGAATGTGATGTCAGGCTCCCTGTATATGGGAGCCACAAATCACTCTCCTCCCTCAGCCAGCCCAGCCCCCCTACAGTTAGAACACACTGAGGGAACACAGTTAACCCCTTAGAGCGCCCCCTGCAGGTTAACCCCTTCCCTGCCAGTGACATTTATACAGTAAGCAGGGCATTGTCATAGCACTGATCGCTGTATAAATGCCAATGATCCCAATGGCAGATCGCCGTTATTACTAGTAAAAAATAAAAATAAAAATAAATTCATTCTCATCATTCGTAAACCCGGCAACTTTTGCGGGTTTACGAATGATGAGAATAAATGTATTTTTATTTTTATTTTTTACTAGTAATAACGGCGATCTGCCATTGGGATCAAATGACGAAGGGAACCTCTTCAAAACACATCAGCCTGCAGGGACCCCATTGAGGTTCCCCCTTATGTACTGGTGGTTGTCCAGTCTGGAAGTACCAAGGCATGGATGAGTGGCTAAACAAGCGCTTTTTTATCATGTGTTTGTGAGTAATTTTTTATATCTATTTTTTATTAAAAAGGTGTGGGATAATGCACTAGGCCTGTACGCCCTCTTTAGTTTTTATTATTTTTTGGTGGTCATAGGACATCCCCAGTCATAGAAGGCAGCAAGGTCCTAAGAGATCACCCAGAAGTGTAGTGGAACAAAACTTATACCCTACTGTTACACTTATGCGCAGTTGGCTAATGTTTTTGTTGGTTGTCAGATATTGATCTACCCTGATTGGTTTGCTTATCCCTGCTCTTTATCATGTTCAGGCACACTTATAAAAAACAGCCTAGCACAGGATTAAATTTACTCCTTCATTAAATAATCCATTGTGTCATTATTATTATAATTTTTTTATTATTCTTATATATCATTATCAGGACTGGCCCTACTATGGTTCCCAGTGCGTCCATTGGACCCAGGCAGCACTTTGAGATGGGCAGCAAATTGAACCACAGCTGCCTCTTCTTCTCTTCTATTTACCCAGCAAATTGACGACCAAGATTTTTTTCCATCAGTTTTGTGTGTCATGACGTCAACTGCCCCCTGGGCCACTCTGCCTGCCCCTATACTGCCCTAGCCTGCCTAAATACTACCCTAGCCTGACTATAAACTATTCCAGCCTGCCCATATACTACCCTAGCCTGCCCCTATACTACCCTAGCCTCTCTATATTCTGCCCTAGTCTGTGCCTTTACTGCCTTAGCCTGTCCCTTTACTGCCCTAGCCTGTCTATATACTGCCCTAGCCTGTCCCTATATTGCCCTAGCCTGTCCCTATACTGCCCTAGCCTGTCCCTTTACTGCCCTAGCCTGTCCCTTTACTGCCCTAGCCTGTCCCTATACTGCCCTATACTGCCCTAGCCTGTCTATATTCTGCCCTAGCCTGTGCCTTTACTGCCTTAGCCTGTCCCTTTACTGCCCTAGCCCGCCCCTTGGAATTGAACATAATGTCATAATTTTGCATATAGACAAGGTGCTGTTGCATGTAAATCTGACTTCCTGATACATTAAATTTTAGTTTTAATTATCATGATATAAAATAATGGATGTGGGGGGCTTTTGGTGGGCGTGAATTTTTTTGGGGGGCGGGGGCAGCATTTCATTCTTGCACCCAGGCAGCACAAAGTGTTAGGCCAGCCCTGATCATTATATATTTTCTATTTTATTTATATTATTTTTTTTTTTTGATGATTCCCCAAACTGTAGTAAAATAAAATGCTATCATTATATATTTTATAGTTTATTTGTATTATTATTTTGTTGATGATTCCCCAAACTGTAGTAGAATAAAATGTAGAATTATACATTCTTTATCTTTAAGAAACACAAAAAGAAGTCAGTATTTTGTGACACAATCACTTTAAAAACAATAAAAATTCTTGTTCCACTTTTCATATCTGCCAGTTTAAATTCAGTTGCGTTTTCCAGGTTTCCAGGTTAACTTGACCGTTGTCCTACTATTTAACCGCCTATCAAATGGGTAACGATTCCTCCGGAATTTGATTACAATCAGAGAATGCCCTCACTGTGTCAACTGTCAATGTTGTGCATTTAACAGGACCTTTTTCTTTCTTTATTTTCCTCCTTTTGGCTACCCAGAACGCAAACCGTCTGAACCACAAGAGTTCAAGAACATGAATCGAAAATAAGTAGGGCAATGGAAGGCCCTAAAAAATAGTTGTGGTTAGTGGCTTGTGGGAGGGAGGTGGGATAGAGGGATGAATCTTGCTTTTAATCAATGTGATAATCAATGCCACATGCAACCACTGGACTTGTTTCATTTATACGTCTTTCCACAGCTTTGGCCTTTTTATTTCTCTTTACTTTTTTCCTTTTCCATCTGTCCATTTTTTGTATTCAGTATAAAAATTGATCTTCAAATGGTGTTGTAATTTTAGTGAAAACCAATATGTTTATGAATTACTTTTCTGTTGATGAAACGCACGTCTCTTGTATTGAACGAGACTCAACACAGAGAGGCCCGGCTTCACAGTTATGAAAAAAATCTTGAATATGATATTCAGTTTTTGGCATAAGCTAACCAACAAGATTCTGGGGCACTAGAAAGGGTGCAAAGGACAGCTTAAGGTCCGAACACACGGTGCGACGGTCGTACAACAACGGTTGTACAATGGCTAGTTGTACGATCATCCGGCCGTTAGTACGCGCGATTAGAACAGCCGAAGTGTAACAGTCGTACGACAGAAGTTGGCTGAGCAGACTAGAAAACTTTTGTTGTACTACAAGCAGGGGCGTATCATGAAATTAGTGGGCCCGTGTGCAAGCCCACACTGCACCGATCATCCCTGGCTGTCAACCAGGGAGATATCATCCATGGGTGCACAATGGGCCCCCCAACCCCTCAGGGCCCGTGTTCAGTGAACACCCTGCACCCATGGATGATACACCACTGACTACAAGGTGTCGTGCGACCATTGTATCGTGTGTACAGAGAAGTTGGTCCAACAAGTTGCACGTGCAAAACACGCATGCTCAGAAGTCAGGAACGCCCGGAAGTGTCCGTTCTGGGAAACCTACGTTCCTAATTCCCAATTCACATTCACCTGAACCTCCTCTTTATACGCTCGTCACCACGTTAGGCTTGTTGAAGCTTTGTTGTACGATTACTTGACTCATGTCAGTACGCTAGACACAACAGCCAACAGCCGATTTTGGGCAAAAGTTGAACGTGTGGTCGTACGACCGTCGCATTGTGTGTAGTAGGCTTTAGTTAATAAGGGCCATGGAGGACATCAGCTAAGAGGAAAGATTAAAGTGGATGTAAACCCGAAAAAAAGAATTTAATTAATAATTCTGCCTGGTAGAATATAGCATGTCATATCATCTGTGCCCAGTCTTGCCACAAAGAGTTAATCCAACTGTGAGTAATGAGCTTATCTTTTTTCAGGAAGAGAAAGTCTGACAGGGAAATACACAGTCAATCCGCCCCTTGCTCTGTGAGTGACAAGCAATTTGCTAATCTCCTTCACACAGCAGAGAAAGTTTTACATTCCCCCCTCCCTCCCTCCTCAGTGTCTCAGTATAGAGGTGGGTGGGGAGGCTTGTGACATCACAACTCCACCCACCAAACTCCAGCAAACACAGACACCCTCTGATTTCAGAGTTTTACAGAGCTGCTGGTGCTTACAGCAAGGACATTTGCAAGGTAGGGATAGATGCAGGAGGCTTGCATGTATATATACATTAATACTGTGTCATTAGTTTATACTGGGTGGGTGGTGGGTTTACATCCACTTTAAGGCTGGCCAGGCATTATACAATTTTCGTTTACCATATAACATGAGGTCAAACCTAAACACTTTCAATTTGCAGCAATCAGGCAGGCCCTTGCACTACATAGCTGAAGGTAAATCTAAATAAATTTGAATAAGAAAATTGTATGGTGTATGGCCAGCTTTACTGAACTGAATTTATGCCCCATTGAGAAGTGGAAGGATATGATCACCTTGTATGGTTCGGCCCATCTTGTAAATTAGACTAGTTCAGTGAACCTTAAAGAATAGGCAGGCATTAGCATGCTATACATAGTTACAGCAGTCCACCTTGGACCAGTTTAAATATGTATATGACATACCTGGCCAATGCCGCTGGAAGGTGGAAATCGCTAAAATACAAACTGCTAGTCTGTTACCCCAGTGATCTCTACCAGGAATGGGCTGGGGCGTGTTTGGAACCAAACATGCCCGATCCTGCCAGGAAGTTTGCACTGTGCCACGCTAATCACAGGCAGTGGAACATTTCCCGATCGCTGCAGCTGCCCTTCGGGAAATGTTTCAGTGCCTGTGATTAGCACACCGCAGTGCAAACCTCCTGGCAGGATCGGGCAAACGCAGTTCCGAACACGCCGGAGCCCATCCTTGATCTCTACTTACCTCTGAGTCCAGCACCAAGCATCTGCTCTCCCACATTGTGAACACAGGAGCTCCAGCCATTTGGAACATGTGCTACAGCACCACTTTGGCACATTTGCACTTTAGTTATATATTTTTGTATGCATGAATTTTTGATTGATTAATATATGTTTATGTATATATGAATTTGCATGTTTATATATAAAGTTTTGGACAGGATTATAGTACAGCCACATTTTTAAGTTTATGAATCATTAACCACTTCAGTACCAGGCACTTACCCCCCTTCCCGCCCAGACCAATCTTCAGCTTTCAGGGCTGCCGCATTTCGAATGACAATTGCACGGTTATGGTTATTATTAAGCACCCTCACATTATGGTGTAAAACGCGTTAGCCCGCTGTATTGACCCCTTGGGTTTCCTTGATGTATGCTGAGTGTCTTTTGGATTTTAAAAGTGATTTTCAATAAAGAAGCGCTTTTACAGAGTGCGGCTGTCCAGCATGTTTCTACACGTCTAATAATTGCACGGTCGTGCTACGATGTACCCAAAAAAAAATGTTATAATTTTTTTCCCCCACAAATAGAGCTTTCTTTTGATGGTATTTGATCTACTCTGGGGTTTTTATTTTTTGCGCTACAAATAAAAAAAGAGAACATTTTGAAAAAAAAAGTTTCTCTCTGTTTCTGTCAAGCTTTGTAAATAAGTACATTTTCTCCATCACTGATGGGCAATGATGAAGCAGTACTGATTGGCACTGAAGAGGAGGCACTGATGAGGAGGTACTAATGGGCACTGATGATGAGGCACATATATGCAGCACTGATAGACGTCACTGATAAGCAGCACTGACGGGCACTGATAGGTGGCACTGATAAGCGGCACTGATGGGCACTTATAGGCAGCACTGATGGGCACTTATAGGTGGCACTGTTGGGCACTGATAGGTGGCACTGGGCACTGATATGTGGCACTGATGGGCACTGATAGGCGGCACTGATGGGGGCACTGATAGGTGGCACCGGTGGGCACTGATAGGTGGCACTGGTGGGCACTGATATGCGGCAATGTCAGCTTGCAATGTAAGGTGGGCATTCCCTGGTGGTCCTGGGTGGCATCAGAAATGGGCACTGAGTGCCATCCATGTTGGGCATTGTGCTCCTTACCTGGTGGTCTAGGATGGGCTCTCTGGTGGTTAGGGTGGGCTCCCTGGTGCTCATGGGTGGGCTCTCCCTGGTGGTCCCTGGATGGGCTCCCTGGTGGCTCTGAGTGGTGATCCTAGGGGGGGCTACACTGATAAACAATCAGCGCGGCCCCCCCCCCCGCCCGTCAGGAGAGCCGCCGATCAGCTCTCCTCTACTCGCGTCTATGTCTCTTCCTGTATACACTGTGACCAGCTGTGATTGGTCATGGCTGATCATGTAGTAAAGAGCTTCTGGTGGAAGCTGTTTACTGAGATCAGTAATGCGGTGTGTCAGACTGACATACCGCACCACCGATCGGGCGCGCAATCGCAGGTTATCCGGCCAGACATCATACGACATCTGGTCAGGATAACAGAACCACCGCCCGGCCGTAATTTGTCTATAGGCCGGGTGGGAAGTGATTAAGGTATGCCAGACTGGCCACTTATCTTCAGGTTTATCTGTCCCTATAGCTCCTACATGGTTTCTCCATTACTGCCCTCATTTCCTCAGACCTAGAGTTAACATTTAGGCTCCATGCACTCTATTGTTTTTTTAAAGGAGTTGTAAAGGCATAATGTTTTTATCTTAATGCATTCTATGCATTAAGTTAAAAAAACCTTCTGTGTGTGGCAGCCTCCCCAGCACCCCCTAATAACTTACCTGAGCCCCATCTCTCTGCAGTGATGTCCATGAGTGTCTTAGCTGTCCCAGACATTCCTCCTGGTTGGCTGAGACACAGAAGAGGCGCCATTGGCTCCCCGCAGTTGTCAATTAAAATCAGTCAATCAGGAGAGAAAGGGGCAGGGCCGGGTCTCCGTGTCTGAATGGATACACTGAGCTGTGACTCGGCTCGGGTGCCCCCATAGAGAGCTGCTGGCTGTTGGGGCACTCAATAGGAGGGAGGGGCCAGGAGCAGCAAAGAGGAACTGAGAAGAAGAGGATCGGGGCTGCTCTGTGCAAAACCAACTGCACAGAGGAGGGAAGTATAATGTTTGTTATTTATTTTTTTAAAACGAGCTTTACAATCACTTTAAGCTTCTAGAAGCTATTGTGAGCATTTTATCTTTGCCCCTAGAAGTTAATTTCATTATTCTATGTGTCGATATGATGCACACTATGTTATGCTATTTTAACACCTTCTCGCGTGGCCTATAGCACAATTACGGCTGGGCGGTGGTTTAATTGTTGTGAATGGGTGCCATATGATGTCCTTTACAACATGCCGCTTGTGCGCAGTGCAGCGATTGGTGGCGTGGTGTGTCACTGGGACACACTGCATCTCTGATCACGGTAAAGAGCCTATGACGTAGGCTCTTTACCATGTGATCAGCTGTGTCCAATCACAGCTGATCACAGTGTAAATAGGAAGTGCCGGTTATGGGCATTCCTCTATTCACGCTGACAGCGCTAAGCAACTCTCCTTATGGGGGGTCTGTGATGATAATCAGTGCATTGATTAGCAGTGCAGTCCCATCAGCAATGCCTTACCGTGCCCACCAGTGATGCCCACCTGTGCCCACCAGTAATGCCAATCAGTGCATACCAGTGGTGCCAATCAGTGCCCATCAGTGCTTCATTTCAGTGCCCATCAGTGATGCCTGTCAGTGCCTCCTCATCAGTGCCACCTATCAGTGCCGTCTGTCAGTGCCCATCAGTGCGGCTTATCATTGCCCATCAGTGTGAATAAAGAATAAAGGCCAGCCATCAGTGCCCATCGGTGCTGCATGTTATTGTCTCATATAATATCTCATGAGCGCACATCAGTGAAGGAGAAAAATGACTCGCTTACAAAATTTTGTAACAGAAACTAAGAAAACCTTTTTTTTTAACCTCCTTAGCGGTATTCCCAAGTGTGGCTCGGGGTGGATTTTCAGAACCAAGAGCGGTAACCCCGAGCCACACTCGGGATTGCATCGCTGGATCCAGGCAGCGCTACTCACCTTGTCCCCTGGATCCAGCGATGTCCCCCGCCGTGTCTGGGGGCTGTGTCCGCCGCTCCGATGCCTCTGTGTGCCGGGCTCCGTTCCCTGCGAGCGTCGCGTCGCACAGGGGCGGAGACTGGCGGGAAATTCAAAAAGTGAAACACACACAGTACATACAGTACACTGTAATCTTATAGATTACATTACTGTATGAAATCATTTCACATCCCCTTTGTCCCTAGTGGTTTGCCCAGAGCCCTGCATGCACTTTTATATAATAAATGCCATTCTTTCTGCCTGGAAACGTGAGAATGTCCATGGCAACCAAAAAGTGTTCCTTTACGTCAAAAGTGGTTTTTGATCAGCTAGAAAACAGCGATAGTAAATAAGAATCATTTGCAGAATTGAGTGATACTGATTTTTGAGGAAATTTATCATCAGAAACTGAAAGTGACGACAGCGACAATTCTGCAACTGAGCAAATTTCTGCGTTTTTGGTTTGATTACATTATTGAATACATTTTATTACTATTATATTATTATTTTTAGTTATTTATTATATTATAATTTATGATTTCATTTTTCAAACTTTTTCATACCCGGGATGTCTACTAGACTCTTGTTTAAACAGATTTAAGTGAGTTATTCCTAAGAATTACAGGCCTACAATATAAAACGCCAAATTTCCATGCAAAATAATCGTACCGCTTTCAGGAATAAATTCCAGACTCAGTCATACCGCGAAGGGAGGTTAACCTTTGGTATTTTCTTATTATTTGTTTAGCAAAAAATTAAAAAAACTTAGTGGTGATTAAATACCTCCAAAAGAAAGCACTATCTGTCTCAAAAATGATAAAAATGTTGTTTGGGTACAGCATTGCATGACCGCGCAATTGCCATTCGAAGTACGAAGCGCAGAAAGCTGAAAATTGGCCTGGACAGCAAGGGGGTAAAAGTGCCCGGTATTGAAGTGGTTAAGCTTCAGTGTTTAGGAGCAGGAAAAAAAAGTTTTCGTAGAGTTGTTGGGAAGATTATCCCAGCAGAAATAAAATGCTAAACGCTCCTAAACACTTGGAGCATTTTTTTTTCTTCATGTAATCTAAAAACACTCATAAAATGTTAACGCTCCTAAAAGCTATTAAAAATGCTACTACAAGAAAGCAAACATAAACTAATATCAGCATTTTTCATCCAGCATTTTTTCAAGCGTTTTTTGAGCTTATAAAAAACACTAGCATGCATGAAGCCTAGCAAATACCTTGTCTGAATATTTTCTAGATCCCAATTAGAACCATACCCACTTCCCTCCCCGCCTTTAGAATATGGTTTGGTTTTCACCAAACACTCTACCCTGATCCTCTCTCTGTGGGTAAAGGGCTCTTGGGGTACCAGATAAAAAGTACTTATCACTTCAAATATGCAAGTTTCAATGTACCTGTGTTACCTATCTCAGTGCTGGGTGTCTAAAATAATTATATTGGTTGTATGCTACTGTATACTGTAGCACTGTACACTACTGTATTTAAGTGTATTGTATTTGTAAAGTTGTAAAGCGCTGCGTAAACTGTTGGCGCTATATAAATCCTGTATAATAATAATATGCTTTGGCGAACCTTTTAAAGTGATTGTAAAGGATCGGTTTTTTTTTTGTTTTTTTTTATTATTTTTAAATAACAAACATGTTATACTTACCTCCTATGTGCAAGGGTTTTGCACAAAGCAGACTCGATCCTCCTTTTCTGGGGTCCTCCGCTGGCGCTCCTGGCTCCTCCTTTTCTTAGGGTGCCCCCATTGAGATCCGCTTTCCAAGGGGGCACCCGTGCGGGCGCACTCCCGAGTCCTGCTGCTGTGACCATTGATAAAGACAGCATGACCCAGGCCCGCCGTGTCACTGGATTTGATTGACAGCAGCGGGAGCCAATGGCTCCCGCTGCTGTCAATCCGTCCAATGGGAACGGAGACATTGGCTGGAGTCACTGGGCTTGTGCGCGACACTGGAACGGATCGGCTCAGGTAAGAAAAAGAGGGACTCTGGGGAGCAGCTGCAGCACATAAGGTTTTTCACCTTTAAAAAAAACAAAAACCTTCTGTAGTGCAGCAGCCC
>BLSH010081166.1:177084-191614 GCA_018402905.1 Glandirana rugosa
TACAGGTATCAAACATCCGCGATATTGAAAACGTGTTGGGTTAGTTATTTACGGCTAACGCTAAAAAAAAATCGCAATCGGCATTTATTGATTGGGTTGTGCAAAAGTTATAGCGCCTACAAACTATGGACATTGATTTATGGCGTTGTTATTATTTTTTTTTTTTTTACTGGTAATGCCGACGATCTGCGATTTTTATCGGGACTGCGATATCGGGGCGGACTTGTCGGACGTTTTTGACACTTTTTTGGGACCAATGACATTTATACAGCGATCAGAAATGTAAATATCCACTGATTACTGTATAAATGTCATTGGCAGTGAAGGGGTTAACCTACAGGGGGCAGTGAAGGGGTAAACTGTGTTCCCTGGGCGTGTTCTAACAGTGGGGGGGGCTGGGTTGACAGGGGCACCAGAGATCTAACTGATCCCAGTGACAGGGATCAGCAGATCTGGCATGCCCCCCCTCACAGAACGGGGAACCGCCATGTTTACTTCGGCGGTTCCCCATTCCTCCTCTCTGTAAGGAGATCGCGGTTCTCTGGCGGACATCGGGTCCGCCCGACCCGTGGGCACGCTCCTGCAGCGTGCGGCGGCACGTGTGCGCGCCGCTCCCGCCCGCGGGAGCGCGCCCAGCACAAGCCAAATGGGAGGAGCCGTCATTCAGCTATGGCGCGGATGCGAGGTGGTTAAAAAAAGCATTGCATCTTTGGGCCACCCAATGGAATATTTACCCTTACCTCTTGCTTTGGCAAAAACTATAAAAGTTTCACATTCCCATCACTTTCAGTCACCAGCACAAACAGCGAAGATGAATCTACCTAGCCGGGACATAAACAGTAATAGAAACCTGACAGGGGTTCTAACCTTCCCTACTCCATCCAAAAAGGAATACCATTTTTGGCTTTACATATACTTTTAAGTATTATAATAAATTTAATTCAGAATTTCTGCGGTGAAATTGGTCAATTGACTACAAAATTAATTTCACCCAACTCACTCATTCCTTGTTCTGGCATCTGAAAAATATTCTACACTTGATCAGAAGTTCTGGATAAGGACTGCTGGCCACACAGACAAGGCAGAGATAAGGAAACAATCCCTAACTGGCAAAAGGTAAAAATGCATATAAGGAAGGTCTGCTTGTAAACTACAGGAGTAAGCAGAGATTCTTTATATCTTTGCAGATAGAAGAAGATGCCTCGAGCTTTTCCCAAAGATAAAGATTTCACAGGGAGCAGTCAGGCATGATCAGAAATCTTATCTTCTTGGAGAAAAAGAGGATCGACAATGATTAAAAAATTCTGAATATTTATTTAACTCTTGTGCTTTGTCCATGCAGGGCAACACAACAGGTTCACTTCCCCCGCAATGTTTTATACTTACCTTCTCTTTACGCTCTTACTACAACATATTCTGCTGGGAACCCTGTATAACTTCCAAGATGGCCCCAATCAGGGCTTCAACAGTGACAAAGGTTCTCTTCCACCCATGTGATGGACCACCTGATGACTAGGGATCAATTGCCAAGTTCCAGTTCTGTCAAAAGGACTGAAGGAGAGAAAGTCATGTGCTCCAAATATAAACTACTGGGTATAAATCTTGAATTCTGGGTTGACAGAAGAATGAACAGAAGGTGGGGCTAGTAGCCCTGTGAAAGTTACAAGATGAGCCCAATCCGGGCGTCAACAGGGATGAAGGCTCTCTCCCCCCCCCATGTAAATGAATCTGATGCCTAAGGACTAGAGTTGAGCGAACACCTGGATGTTCGGGTTCAGTGGGTTCGGCCGAACTTCGGAAAAAAGTCCGGGTTCGGTACCGAACTTGACCCAAACTTTACCCCGAACCCCATTGAATTCAATGGGGACCCGAACTTTTCGGCACAAAAATGACTGTAAAAGAGTCCTGGAAAGTGCTAGAGGGCTGCAAAAGGATTTTAGAACAATAATCTGTCCCTTACAGCAACAGCAGGAACCTGACCCTATAGAACTAGGAGATGATTTTAGAACAATAATCTGTCCCTCTAAGCAGTAGACTCTACCTAGTCCAGTCAGATGGTTCTGTAATGCAGGATGAGATCTGCAATCTGTCCCTAAAAGCAGTAGTAGTAGTAATCTCTACCTATCTATCTATCTGCAATCTGTCCCTCACAGCGCCGGCAGCATCCTCTCCCTACACTACCCAGAGAGCATGTGACATGCAGCACTACGTGACTCCAGCTTATAAAGAGGCTGGGTCACATGATGCACTGGCCAATCACAGCCATGCCATTAGTAGGCATGGCTGTGATGGCTTGTAAGGGCAAACCAGTGAAACGCTTGTTGTTTGGCTGCCCTGCAGCTATTCAACATGCGTGATCAAATACCCGAACCCAGAACTCGAACCCGAAGTTTTTTTCAAATGTCCGGGTTCGGGGCCGGGTCACGGACACCCCAAAGTTCGGTACGAACCCGAGTTCGCTCAACTCTACTAAGGACCAATTACCAAGTACCAGCACTGTCAAGGAAGGAAGGAGAGAAAGTTATGTGCTCCAAAAATAAACTACTGGTTATATCTTTTTATTACAGCAGTGTATGGATTAACAGAGGGATTAGCACAAAGGGAGTATACACTATATTACCAAAAGTATTGGGACACCTGCCTTTACACGCACAAGAACTTTAATGTCACCCCAGTCTTAGTCTGTAGAGTTCAAAATTGAGTTGGCCCACTCTTCAGGGGTTGGGCTTGGCCCCTTAGTTCCAGTGTAGGGAAATCTTAAGGCATCAGCATGCCAAGACATTTTGGACAATTTCATGCTCCCAACTTTGTGGGAACAGTTTGGGTATGGCCCCTTCCTGTTCCAACATGACTGCGCTCCAGTGCACAAAGCAAGGTCCATAAAGACATGGATGAGCGAGTTTGTGGTGGAGGCATAGGCGTGTGCACAGGGTGTGCCTGGGCACACCCTAATCACCCTGTGCAGTGCCAATTCCCCCTGCTTCCTGGCATCCCCTGTCTCACCCTGCAGTTCTGCCAGCATCACCCCGCCTGCTGCGGGAGATGTTTCAGGATGGATGAATGAACACAATGAGTGATCTGTACCAATCACTCCTGTGTTCATTCTTAACTGAAACATAGTAAACTATGTTTACTATGCTTCAGTTTGTGAAAGAACAGGAAGCCGCTCAGCACTTCCCACTCGTTCACTGTCCAGTGCAGCTGAGGCTGCAGAGAAAGGGACTGGGGCAGCTCTGTCCTCAGTCCCTTTCTCTCTGTCTAAACCCTCAATATTTCACCAAGGCCCCCCCAATGAGACTCCTAAAAAAACTAAAGAAATAATAATAAACAATATTGTAAAAAATAATAAAAGTAACAACTACTGACACCATCCACTGCCCTACTGACACCAATCTCTGCTCTACTGACACCATCCACTGCTCTACTGACACAGTCCACTGCTCTACTGACACCGTCCTCTGCTCTACTGACACCGTCCTCTGCTCTACTGACACCGTCCTCTGCTCTACTGACACCATCCACTGCTCTACTGACACCGTCCTCTGCTCTACTGACACCATCCTCCACTCTACTGACACCATCCTCCACTCTACTGACACCGTCCACTGCTCTACTGACACCGTCCACTGCTCTACTGACACCGTCCACTGCTCTACTGACACCGTCCTCTGCTCTACTGACACCGTCCACTGCTCTACTGACACCGTCCACTGCTCTACTGACACCGTCCACTGCTGTACTGACACCGTCCACTGCTCTACTGACACCGTCCTCTGCTCTACTGACACCGTCCTCTGCTCTACTGACACCGTCCACTGCTCTACTGACACCATCCACTGCTCTACTCACACCATCCACTGCTCTGCTGACACGGTCCACTGCTCTACTGATATACCAGGCTACTAACTCCATCACATCTGTTCCGCTCATCACCAACAATAGGAGAAAGAACGCTTGATAGTGTAGTATATTGGCAACAATTTATTGCAATAAAAAAGAGAAACACTCACATGAATCTGGAAATTGCAGGCAATGAAACAAGTTGCGGTCTGTTTCCAACCAACAGTATGGTGATCCCGTCCGGACGTGATGATGTCATGCTAGCTGGCTCCACCCGACGCGTTTTGTCATCACTGATGTCGTCTGGGGCGCCCAGATGATGAAACGTGTCGGGCAGAGCCAGCTAGCGCAAAGTCATTGCGTTCCGGACGGGATCACCATACTGTTGGTTGGAAACAGACCGCAACTTGTTTCATTGCCTGCAATTTCCAGATTTATGTGAGTGTATCTCTTTTTTATTGCAATAAATTGTTGCCAATATACTATCAAGCGTTCTTTCTCCTATTGTTGGTGACGAGCGGAACGGATGTGATGGAGTTAGTAGCGCGGTGATCTGCATGGGATCTTAAGGATGACAACCATGTTTCTTTAGCAGACTTCCTCGCTCAAGATTTCTTTAAACACAGGCCAGAGAGACCTCCATAATAGGGGTCATATCAGGAGGGTAAGAGGCAGTTTGTGTGGATGTCGGTGGAGGCTTTCTACTCAAAAGAGGATCACCCTTCTTTGTCCGCGGTTTTTATGGCTATATGGATTGACTTTTAGTGACTTTTTAGAGGATTAATTATTTTCCATCACAGCGCTGCACCTTTATTCAACAAAAATATATCAGTTGATCCTGCCAGAAATCCAGTTAGCTTCTAGCCTTCTGCGCACTCTGGCTGTGGAGCACTGAAATGCCAAAAAGTGTTATCAGCCCTGCCCAGGTCTTCTCTGCTGGACTACAGAAATCCCCTCCCCTTTACATAGGGTGGAGTTGTTCCATGGTCCTAACACACTTTCTATTCTAACGTGACAACACTGTTCTTTTATAGATACAGTACAGTAGATGAGCGTTGTCACCCTAGGAAAGGTCATAGACAACCACTGGTGGAATGATGGTGTGGGCAGGTCTTGGCAGCTAGATGCAGACTAAAGCCCCATACACACTATACAATTTTCTGTAGACTTTTGTCTTCAGATTTACCAAAACCATGTAGTGCAAGGGCCTGCCTGGTTACATGCAAATTGAAACTCTTAAGGTTTGACCTCATATTATATGGTTTCGGTAAATCTGAAGACAAAAGTCTACAGAAAATGGTATTGTGTGTATGGGGCTTTAGCGTCCTGCCTTTAAAATTAGCCTTATGCTGCCTTTCCTTTTCTCCATAGTAGCCCGGTTTGGGCCCTGTGCCTATGGTACATGAGTGTCACAATGGCTGTCCAGACCTTTGGATAGGTTCAAAGCTGTACTTCAAACGGAATACAAAACCATCCATAAAAATAAAGGAAGACCACGAGAACTATTTTGAGGTAAGGACTGTGTGGTCTTAGGCATGACTGAGCAGCCACAGACAGACCTTTAACCACTTAAGGACCGGAAGGATTTCCAGCTTTAGGACCGGAGCCCTTTTTGCGATTCGGCACTGCGTCGCTTTAACTGACAATTGCGCGGTCGTGCGACGTTGTACCCAAACGAAATTTTTTTTTTTCCCACAAATAGAGCTGTCTTTTGGTGGTATTTGATCACCGCTGCGTCATTTCTGATCGCCGCTATAAACAAAAGAAGAGCGACAATTTTGCAAAAAAAAAAAAATTTCTTACTTTTTGCTAAAATACAAATCCAAAAAAAAATATAAAAAAAACCATTTTTTTTCATCGGTTTTGGCCGATTTATATTCTTTCTCATATTTGTGATAAAAAAAAAAATCGCAATCGGCGTTTATTGATTGGTTAGCGCAAAAGTAGCCACGTTTACGGATGATGAGAATTCATTTCTGGGGTTTTTATTTTTTTTAATTGTTTACTAGTAATGGCGGCGATCTGCGATTTTTAGCGGTACTGCGATATTGCAGCGGACATGTCGGAGTATTTTGACACTTTTTTGGGACCATTGGCATTTATACAGCGATCAGTGCTATATAAATGCACTGATTACTGTGTAAATGCCATTGGCAGTGAAGGGGTTAACCTGCAGGGGGCGCTCTAAGGGTTAACTGTGTTCCCTGGGCGTGTTCTAACTGTGGGGGGACTGCCCTAGCTGGGGAAGGGAAGTGATCACAGCTTCCATGTAGAGGAAGGCTGTGATCACAGCCCTTCCCCCCTAACAGAACGGAGGTCCGTGTTTACTTACTCGGACCTCCGTTCTTTCACTCCGGGGGGGGGCATCGCGGGTGGCCGGCGGAGATCGAATCCGCCGCACCCGCTCCCTGGCCCTCCCCGGACACAGTGAGCGCGCGGGCGCGCCTCTGGCTGCGCGCGCTCACTGGGCTCGATCTCGCAGCCGCCGTCATATGACGGCGATCCGCGCTATCGAGCCACACTGTTGCCGTCAATTGCTGATCAGCCGTCGGCAAGCGGTTAAAAATGGAGGCCAGGTACCCCTAGCAAATGGGGTCTGGCCTATGGCGGGTATTGGGATTCCACGGGTGGTGGGAAAAGACCCCCCCCCTCCTTCCTTTGTGATTGTTACTATGGAAAAGCTGAACAGCTCTCATGGTTGCTTTCTAACCTATCCTTTCCTGTTCCATTGCCTCATGGTTGACCAATGAAGACACCAATGGGGAGATTTACTAAAACTGAAGAGTGCAAAATCTGGTGCAGTTCTGCACAGAAGCCAATCAGCTTCCAGGTTTTATTGTCAGAGCTTAATTGAACAAGATGAAGTTAGAAGCTGATAGGCAACCATGCACATTTGCACCATATTCTGAGTGCTCCAGTCTTAGTAAATCCCCCAATAGACAATTTGTTGGCAATAGGGAGACAAAGATAACCAGAAGAGGTGGACTACATAGCGTCCATGAAGTCTCATGTCTTTTTTTCGTTTATTAGCACCCTGAATTTTAAGGCTATTAGGGCATTTGAATAAAAATGAAGTCCGATTGCAGGCACCAGTTGCCATTTCATCCACAAGTCTCCTTTAAATGGTTGATAAAATCTTAGTATGTTTTCCCTTGTCACAGTACCGAGTACAATAAATTCCATTTTTTTTTCACAGTTGCTAAGCACAGCAAAAAAGTCACATTTGAGGAATATATTTCCTGACAGACAATTAAGTCAGGGATTAGAAGAATAGAAAATCTTTAAATTAGTACGCAGTTTGCTCATTGCCTCTTTTACATAAATTAACAAAAAAAAGGGGGGGCATTAATGATTTAGTGGCTATGGCCCATTAGCCGCTCATAAAGCAGGGTGCCCCCTGTTTATTTATCACTAGGAATTGGCCCTCCACTTATATCGCCCTCAGCAAATTACAGTTTCAGTGTTTTCGATTGCCTCGGGAGATCCAGAAAATTATTAATTGATGTTTTCCCCTGCTAGATATCATTACTCTTGACTTAAACAAAAAAAAAAAAAAAAAAGTGAAAGAACTCAATAAGGCAGCCACTCACCGGCTGAGGACGCCGTCTCCCCAAGTGCCAAGAGACACGTCTCTGCTCAAACAGCAACAATTGAGCGACTTCCTTAATATTTAACGGTATCAATTTTAAATAAGGAATTTTTTACATCAATTTTTTTTTATTATTCTTCTCTGGGGAGATTTATATCTTCTTGTCAAAATATATAAATGCGCAGCAGACATGGAGGCCCTTCTGCGTTAATTATTAGCATTTTGACACTGCAGAAATAAAAAAAATTACCATGTCTCCAGTCATATTTGAGAGGTAAATTAGCCTATTTATAAAGTGGTTTAGGCTTGTTTCACTGGACGGAATGAGCTTAAACTATTGCTGGCAGTCTGGGTAGGTTTGTTGTGTATGTGTACCATTGCAATTAACTGCTAATTTGCAGCAGCAGAAAAATGTAGGGAAACAAGGAAATGAATAGACCAAGTGTCCTTAAAGGAACCCTGTACTTAGACAAATAGCAAGGCAGCCAGCCATGGCTGAACTCCTTGCCTTGTTTTCTGTGATTTTTGTCACTGACTTGGAACAGACATACATATCGAAAAAGTTACAGAGAAGTCAGATGGTTTTACAGCTCCATTTGTGAGCTCCTCTTTGTGTGGCCCTGTCTGTTTGAGGGTCACTCCTCAGTTAGTGTAGCTTCCTATGGTCTAGGGGGAAGGAGGGGTCTTCACCAACTACCTGTGGAGTCCCTATATTGGCCAAAGGCTGGATCCGACTCTCTAGGACAAGGATCTCCAAACTATGGCCCTCCAGTTGTTCTAGAACTACAATTCCCATCATGCCTAGTTATGTCTGTGAATGTCAGAGTTTTACAATGCCTAATTAGACGTGTAGCTCCGCAACAGCTGGAGGGCCGTAGTTTGGAGATCCCTGCTCTAGTGCACCTATCCTTATCTCCATGGACCAAGTAGTTCCGCAACAGCTGGAGGGCCATAGTTTGGAGATCCCTGCTCTAGGGCACCTATCCTTATCTCCATGGACCAAGTTGTTCCGCAACAGCTGGAGGGCCATAGTTTGGAGATCCCTGCTCTAGGGCACCCATCCTTATCTCCATGGACCAATTAGTTCTGCAACAGCTGGAGGGCCGTAGTTTGGAGATCTCTGCTCTAGTGCACCTATCCTTATCTCCATGGACCAAGTAGTTCCGCAACAGCTGGAGGGCCATAGTTTGGAGATCCCTGCTCTAGGGCACCCATCCTTATCTCAATGGACCAAGTGGCTGTAGGGCCACACAACCTTTACTTCAAAATAGTCCTGGTCATTTACCTGCTGTGCATACAAACTGTGGTACAGTTCATTTCTATGGATGGTTGGGAGATCCATTTGGAATACAACTATGAACCCATATATAGATATGAACAGGGATTGCAGCACACGTGGGCTGCAGGCATAGGACCCAACCCTAGGAGGCATGCCAGGCATAAGGCATGGATGCACAGTGAAGAAAATATCAGTAGGGGTCCATAAAGTAAACCCAAGCCTGCACACACCTTCAGAAGTTCTCTGCAGTGCCCCTCCTGCCATAAATTTAAGGGAGCTGTGATGTGCAAATGTTGACACTTCAGACACCTTACCTACCTATCCTGTTTTCCATATATTCCTTTGGCCCATGATTGTGACTGGTGACCCTAGTGGGCAATAGAAAGGTTCAAAAGACAAGAAGGGTAAATGAGTTACTCAAGAGATAAAACTATAATTCTACCACTTTACAAAACTTTGGATTGGCCACACCTTGAGGGCTGGAGGATCTCAGTTATGAGGAACGTTTACCAACATTAAACGTATTCTCCCTGGAGAAGAGGCGCCTACGAGGGGATATGATAATGATATGCATATATCTTAATGGTGATTCCAGCATAAGGAGGAAACTATTCAGTCTCAGGTCACTCAAGAAGACACGTGGCCACTCAATGAAGTTGAATGAGAAGTAGTTCAGCCTTAAACTGCGTAACCTTTTTTTTTTTTACGGTTGGAGCTTGAAAGATGTGGAACTCCCTTCCACAATTGGTAGTTTCACCGGGTAATGTCTCTAATTTAAACAAACTCTTAGATAGACATCTTATTGAACACAGTGGGGTTGATTTACTAAAGGCAAATAGATTGTGTCCTTTGCAAAGTTGCTCCGGAGCTTAGTAAATGAGGGAGAGCTCTGCTGATTTCCATCGTCCAATCACGTGCAAGCAAAAATGCTGTTTTTTTTTTCCTTGCATGTGATTGGGTGTTTTTTGTAAAAGTGAAGCTTTAACTCATTTACTGAGCTTTGGAGCAACTGCACTTGAAAAAGTGCACAGTCTGTTTGCCTTTAGTAAATGAACCACAATGTACAAGGATATGGGAAGTATTAGAGACATTATTGGACTGGATTGACTGGTGTGTTTATTTAACCTTACCGGCTATGTAACTATATGCAAGTTTTTGGCAAGAGGGATCAAAGTTTGGATGTTACCTTTCCGGGAAACTCAGGCCACCCAGGATGCAGGAACATTCTTCATAATAGAGGTGGTTTATGGAGTCACAACTTGTATCTTTATCATGAGAGAAATATGAGGGATGCCATTACTGTTGCTCCTAAAATGATACTTTGCTGGCTGCTATGCTAACTCAATGGTGTTGGTACTTTAGTATTTACCGTATGTAGAGCAGGCAAGTCAAAGAAAGGTTGGAAGTCTTCATGAAATAGTTTCTTACTGTGTTTCTGTGCCTCCTTGTAGGATCCTCTCTGAGTTCCCAAGCTTCATCTATTTTCCCCCTTCACCTCCATTTGTTTGGAAGAAGCAGAGCATGTTAGTTGTGGTCATGTGCACTGCCCTTTGAACACTACAAATCCCATTGTCCATAGTCCATCTGAGGAGCAAGCAAGAGAGGGTGGCTTCATTCCTACATACAGTGGGACAATAGATATAGCCACCCTCTAAAGGAGTCAGCTCACAGCAACAAAACCAGAAATCTAAGGATTTAGAGGAGTCTGAGAGCAATAGAAGGGCATTAAGAACATATTCTTGAATAGATTTCTTTTTTTTTTTTTACTTTGAAGAGTATCACCAGGAAAATACTAAAATTGGCAGTACACTTGATTTTCAGTTTTGCTATCTCCTTATTTGTGATCCCTTTTTCATACCTTTGAATTCACCTGTTGACAATGCCTGCTCTTTGCTGTCCACCAGTGGCGGCTGGTGCTCAAAATTTTTTGGGGGGGGGTGCAAACAAACTGAAAAATCCTGAAAACTGTGCCTATCAAATGCAACCACTGTGCCCATCAAATGCAGCCACTGTGACCCTCACGGCATTTAACCAGCATCCCCCCACCTGCTCACTTGTTGTCTGACTGGCACTTACCCCATCTTAGTGATGGGTCAGGCAGTGGGTGACGGCGGCAAGCTGTAGGATGGGCAGCTGGTCAGGCAGCACAGCGGCGAGCTGTGGGTCAGGCGGCGGCTCCTGTATCCTCCATGATTCCGCCGTGCTTCTCTTCTTTTCTCCTGCTAGGTGTCCAATAGGATCGCCTGTCCTTTCAGCCAACCAGGTGATGGGTATCAGACCTGCGCTTCCTGATTGGCAGAGAGGCAGTTCAGTGTTAGAAAAGCGAATATTAATTTCTAACACACCTGGGTGGGCTCCGAGCGCAATGCTCTACACTCGGAGTCCACCCTATTTTGAAGCCTATTAGTGCCTATGGTTTTAATTAGGTGCTTCAAAAAAACACACCCGCTGTAATTCATGCGTTCGATGTCCTGAAAGGTGCCAGACACATGAATAGGGGGTGACTGTGGCGGCCGTGCTATGCATCAATCTATCCATTACTCATATAGGGGGTGGCATGATAGAGGGGGGCGGCGCCAGTGTGCCCTTAATGGACGGGCCGCCACTGCTGTCCACCCCATTTCTCTTGGTGTGCCAACAGCATTTTCTTATTGCACCACAGCCCTGTACCTACAGCAATACCCAGCCTTACTTCCTCCTATGGACTCAAGGCACCACTAGTTCCTGCCTACTGCCTGCAAAGGAAGAGGGGCATACAGGAAGCTTTGTGGTCATGGGACCACAACAAAGAAATAAAATAAAGGTATGTAGATAGTTTTTTTTCAAAAACACTATTGCATAAGCTAACAATGCAATCTCTATATAGCTCAATATCTATATAAATTTTTATAATTGGCTGTTGGAGTTCTAAAGCCTTGATTGTTACTTTAGAGTATTAAAGCCACTGTAACTGTCAGGATACACATATTTTCAGAAAGGAAAGGTCGGGGTGCCCATCTACAACCTTTATGGTCCTCCTGCAATAAACCAGGAGTGCAAATGGCCAAAGTGATGCACCTGCCTGTAGGCAGGTGGCCTACTGTCAGTTTAATTAGCCTGGCAGCCCAAGTAGGGGGAAGGAGTTATCATTGTACTGCCTTCCCTGTGAGTGTGTTTGCAGGCTTTTTGCTGGGGTTCAGCCTCCCTTCCATTTTGTATAAAAGGGGATAAGGTGGAGAAGAGAAGATGGGACCTTTACAAGAGTTTACCGGGACCTGTGGTCCAGCACTAGACGCTGACTCGTTGGGACATCCCAATGACATGGACTCCAAGAATGGGCTATTCCCGTTATTGTTTCACCTGTTCAGGTAACCTGGGGCAGCCTCAGTTAGGCGTAGCCAAGTTGAGAACATTATGCATGTTATGCGATACATGTGCTGCTGAATTCTCAGTAAAGTTGTTTTAACTGCATTAAGCCTGGTCTGAAGTTATTCAAAGGAGTGCATGTTGGGTCTTGGCGTATTCCTAAGAACCTGGGTCTGTAATAGCACCATGGGGTATGTGTAACACCAGTACAAAGGGTTAACTTGCAAAGCAAAAAAGAGGAGGTAGTTGCCATGGGCAACCAAAAAGAAGAACAACTACAGTAACCAGTCATTGGCTTGGTACCTGGTTGGGTGACAGGTCCTCCAGTGGCGAGGGTGTTGGTGCCCTAACTCTCTATCTAGCTGTCTGTCTCCTCTGGTCACTGGGAGTAGACTAGCATTACAGAGATCTAAGACCTAATCACTAGGTATGGGAAGGGCAGTGTTAAGAGCAAGCATGGGGCCCACTATGTGTTCAGCAGGACTCCATTCTGTTACTGGGAGTGAGGTAGCAGAGGTACGCTGCACTGGTGGAGTGGCCATTGGCTCTGCATGACCCTCCGAATGCAACACATACATCAGTACAAGTGTGTAGTGATTTGGGACAGAACATCTTAAGGAGGCTAATTTCTGAGTTGTTGACTGCCTTAATGTTTAATTCCTTACATGACTGCAGCCTCAGTCTAGTTCTAGGCTTTGGTGAGCATGCCCTCGGGCAAAGGTGTTACCCCACGTGCACAGGTGCAGCCAGACCCGCCCACACGGCTGTCACTTTACAAAGGAGGATTTTCTTGTAGGCAGCTGGTGTCTGAAGGACCAGGCTGTGCCAATACAGACAATGCAAATAGAGTGGCTTCTCTTTGCCTATTGCAATCCTTAATAACGTCAATCGATGGGATGGGGATGAGGAAGAAGCTGCCATCTTGGTTTTGGCCCATTCTCCCATAATCCAACTCTGGCACTATTCAAATCGCAGGTTGCCTTTCCGTAGACAGTATAGCAATAGCATAGAAGCACACAAACACATATAACAATTTGGCACCAAAAAGCAAAAGTAGCAAGTGTGACGATCGTGCCTCAGGCATGGCGCAACCAAGAAAGTTGTTAAGTGGTTTTTGTACCTCATTACCATATTCTCACATTGTATGGAATAACATTATGTTTTAACTCAGGGCCAGCCACAGCCATCTGTAGAATTAGATTGGTAAAAATGCACCGTGACACAGAAATCTTTATAATAAGAAGTCAAACTAGGAAATGTGACAGCTTGAAATATATTTAAAGCCAACGATTTTTTGAAGGAGTGGGAAAAAGTTAGAACCCCTGTTTTTATTGCTGTCTGTGATCCCCTCTGGGGAGATTCACCCTCTGCATTTGTATTGGCCATCAATAGAGAGGAAATCTCCCAATGGAAACACCCGTTTGACCTGCTAGCATTGCAGCAGAGCTTGGAGTGGGAAAGGGTGAAGCAGCAAGAGGAGCCTATGAGTTGTGCTAACAAGGAACACATGATGATGGCAGAAGAGAGTCGAGATGAGCAGTCACATCAGTCAGCTAAAACTGCTCTATGCTTGATCCCCTCCATCCAGCCTAATGATAGGACTGATCAGACGTAAGGAGTGCATCCCCAGCAACCTCTCCAGCTCATGGAAATTGAGCAAATGCTGGATGTTCTCTCTCTCTCTCTCCCTTTAGCATCAGTGGCTCAGGTCAGAGAGCGCATTGTGCATGAGTGCAGTTTGAATGAGCCAGAGCAGACACTGGGTGCACAATTCCAACCACTGGCCCGAGCACCGAGGGGCTTTTGCTGTCAGGCTGCTTATGGCCTGCACATATGGAGGGGAAAAATAGCACCATTTTTACTGGTTGAGCTCTGGTAATATGCTTGGGATCTGGGAATGCATTGGGAGTTTTGCAGGGAATGTGCAGGAAAAGTGAATTAACCCTTTAACTGTAGCAAAGAAAAATCAGGTCTCCTCTATTGGTGTCCTTGGCATCATTCTTTTTCAGCCAGCGATTGTTTAGCCGCCCAGATTCCAGGAACTGGAGGCTTTTTCCCAAGAGGAATGGGCAGCTTTACCATCTGAGAAGATAAAGAGCCTCATCCACAAATACCACAAAAGACTTCAAGCTGTCATTGATGTTAAAGGGGGCAATACACGGTATTAAGAACTGGGGTATGTAAACTTTTGATCAGGGTCATTTGGGTAGTTTCTGTTGTCATTATGATTTAAAAAGAGTAAATACAGTTGATTGATAATAAATGGCTTCAGCCAAACACTAAACCATGAGTGAAAGAAATGTTTTTGTGTTCTCATTCATATTCTCTGAAAAATGGCCAAGAAATCATAAATTCTGCCAGGGTTTGTAAATTTATGAGCACAACTGTGTGTGTGTGTGTGTGTGTGTGTGTGTGTGTGTGTGTGTGTGTATATATATATATATATATATATATATATATATATATATATATATATA
>BLSH010081166.1:201677-214909 GCA_018402905.1 Glandirana rugosa
GTGTTGGAGGGGGAAACAATAGACTAAATAACTAAACTTATTCATGGCCATTTATATAATAACCCCGGGTTGAGTTCTCATCGTTATTGTTATCTTCTTGACATGAAAACCAAATTAATAGAAGATTCCTGAACGGGGGTAGGGGACTCACATTGGGTGGTCAGATTGGGAATGGAACCAGGAGTAAGGTTGTTAGAAGTGAGACGACGAGATGAACTTCGGTGTGTGTGAAAGGCGTCTTTGGTAGGGGTTACCTAGGAGATACAAGACGTATATACAAGGAGACAAGGTTAGTAACTAAAGTTCTCGACATGAGTACCGTCACAGGTCGCCAAGACTTCTCATAAAGATTTCAAGTAAATAATAAAGAACTATAGAAGAAAGAAAGTTAATTTAGTATGGTTGTTTTAATTGAAAGAAAGAAGATATCAAGAAATAATAAATGAACTTTAGAAATACTCTTCAGAACCGCTGGACACTGCCATGAGTACAGCTCTTGAAATCAATGATTGGAACAGAGGAACATATATGCAGAACATAGAGGATCCATTGGGGATGGTTTCTGCGGAAAGTGTGTGTGGCTTCAAGTAGAGCAGCAGAGTGAAGATTGTTGGAATGAGGACCAAGGTAAGGGTTAGACTGGTGGGTTACACTCAGGGGATGGGGGCAAGTCCTTAGAAGATAATTAAACCAAAAGTACAGTTCTTCTATTGTTATTGCTACTCTTGAGTTGGGCCCCAATAATATATTTACCGGTACTTATTCAAATCAATAAATCAGATAACAAAGGGGGAGGTTGTGAAGAAAAAGAGGGGTACAAGAATTTGATTTCAGAAGGCCCATTAGTAAGTCTTATAGACAACTTCCATATTTTTAATATGACCTGGATTTTTATCTACTTTGGAAATCCGCAGGGGCAGCCAGTGGAACCAGACAGTTTGTGAAAAGTAAACAACTGCCACATGTGTGTGCCAACCGGTTAATAAACCAAATCAACCAAGTGACAGCCTATGTTTCAGACGCAGAGGAAAAAGTAAATGCCATAGCAAAATGTGACTTTTACAGAGAGAAAAAAACAGACCCCACCAGGGAGCCGTTTTACAATTAAGAGTGTCATCAAATTAACAGGCGTGAGATCTGGAAGTCTAAGTGTAAAAAGGATCCATGCAATTGAGCAGGCAGCACCACAATGCCAGATGCTGATCAGGTAGCCCTGGGTGGTGAATCACTCTCGGTGTCACAGTTTGACAAATTCCCTTACTGTTACTGTTTGCAGGTAGGAAGAGCCGTTATATACTCCGAGGTGCAACACAGGAGAGCGAGAAAAAGGCAAACTTACTAACTCCTACCAGGTCTGGTGCACTTCATTTATAAGATGTAGAGATGGAATATAAGAAATGTTATATACACAACTGTATATAACGATTATGCTTATTCATATTTTATCAGTTATATGAAACACATATTTATAGCATTGGCATATTAGAAATACATTGCTTGTGCAATTTTGGGGATTAGACTGAGTGAAGAAACACCGTAGCAGGTCAAATTCACATAGGGAAATATCTAAAAATTGAACTTTCTGGATTTTTAAAATTAATGCATCAGAGCCTGATGGTCTTAATTAGTTTGAATTCAGTCTGAACACAAGTTCATCCAAACCTTGGAAGTTAGCTGTCATTGTAAACATTGTTAAATTCCCCTCCAAACATCTGACATACACCAAGGGGTGGGGTGCTCATGCCATGTACAATAGGCTGCTAGGTACATTTAGTTTAGTTCCTATGTAATCAGCGGAGCAGGGGTTAATTGCTTGGGGCTGTCCAGTGTTTGTTTGCCCTCTCTTCTAGAGGATTCTAGAAGCATAGTGGGAAGAAGGACAGAACAGGCAGCCTGAATATTAATGAGATTAAACCAATCCCTGGGGAGGTGTGCCCAGAAGGTGGCGAGATAGCTCATAAATATTCTGAGGCCTGAGCAGCAGAGTCAGAGTTCCTTGGTCCAGTCTAGTTCATCATTCTCAATAAAAACCCAAAAAGAAACCCCAAGACTGTTCTTTGGAGCTGTGTGCCTGGCTGTGTGTGCTTTGAAGGGGGAAATAGGAGCAATATTTCCAATGGCTCTGTAGGGAGTGCATTACACTAAAAAGGTTGACATTTTTGGATATTACCATCCAAAAGGAGGATGATGGCAGTCCGTCTAGTGGACTATATAGAAAATTGACAGCCGGAAACACCATACTTCATGCAGATACTGTAGCTCTCACCCGGCACCCCTTGTGAAATCTATCCCTTTCTCGTATTTACGCCTGAAATGTAACTCTTCTGATCCTACTGATTTCTTACAAGAAGCAAACAAATTAAGAGAGAGACATGGAGGAAAAACATACCACAAGGAGTATCACCAGATACAACAGACAACACAAGTTGATTAAAACAATTATACAAAAACACTGGCACCTATTAACCTCAGATCCTTTACTCAAACCCCACTTACCCCCTACCACGGCAATTACATATCGACGTGCACGATCACTAAAGGACCAACTAGTTAGCAGTGAATTTGTTGGTTCCTTTTCGTGGTGACCCCTGCAAGCGCAGAGGCACCTACACATGTGGGGGTTGTTCTATATGTAGATATATTAACACCCAGAACTCAGTGACATTGCCTAATGCCACCCTTTACAAGCCACAGCATTTTGCCAATTGCAGGATTCCCTACGTGGTATAACTTTTGGTGTGCCAATGTGGGGGGTTCTACATTAGCAAAACTACACAGATATTTTCCAAACGTGTGCTGAGACACATTGCAAATCTCAAAACTGCCAACCCAGAGGCACCTGAGATGCCATCAGGGTCGATGTCCCAGGTTCTCCTTTCTTATTTTGGATCGTGTACATCCTAGTGCCAGAGGGGGTGACTGGGACAAGGTCCTATTACAGTGTGAATCACGCTGGATAGTGGCCCTTCAAGCCACGTCCCCCCCTGGTATTAATGAGCACCTCAGCTTTAGACCCTTCTTGGAGGGATTTGCTTCGGGTGGTTGGGATAGGGAGAATGTGTAAGGTACTGTCAGGGGTGGGTCTTGCATCATGGGAAATCTGTTGGTGTGCACTATCTGATTATTGTATCTTTGTGGTATCTGTGAAGAAAACTGGTTATCTTTGTTATAGTTGCCAATATGTATGTAAATTGGCTCTTTCCCCTCCCCCCCTTTTCCTTTTTCAGCCTTTGGCCCACTTCTGTAGATTTGGGCAGCGTGCCTAGGTATGGGGTCCACCGTCCAGTGAGGGTTGTTTCCTCCTTTTTTTCCTCTTTCTTGATCTTCCTTTTCATTCGGTGAGGTATGTAATGACCTGGGTCCTTGGTTGAGGACCTTTGGGCCCTCCTTCCTCCCCTGCACGTGGTGGACATGCACTACCTGGCGCACCCAGGCCCCCGATCTCCCCTTCGAGGTCGGGGGCTGGGTCTATTTGGGAAGTGGGAGTTTGTGGGGTCACAGGTTCACGGGGTGGCGCCGTGCAGATAGGCCTCGGGGGACCCGTTCTGGGACCTTGCACCATTTGAGTCCGCGATCCTAGGGAAGGAATGTTCATTCCCCTCAGTTTTTTAGGGGAAGTACTTCTCGGATCTCTTGCAATCAGTGCCTCGGTTGCCTGGCAACCCTGATGTTATCATGATTGATACGCTGCCCGCGCTCATGCATTACGTCATGTGACGCATCAGCGCCATGACGTCATTGCACAGTGTGGCGTGCACCACATGGGGAATTGGCGCCATTTAGCCCCATTTAAGCAGAGAGACGGCGAACAATGTGTTAGCCGCTGTCTCGTCCACGGAAGGTTGAATTCACACCCCTCCACTTACATGGTAATGTCTTTGCCTCTCCCCCTCTTTCTCTTGTCACTGAGCTTAGTTTATAATGTTTAATACCTGTCGATGGATCATGGCTATGCATGTAATCCTTGACTGGTATCAATGGCTGCAGCCATTTTTTGGCCCTAGTTAAATTCTATTATTTATGTCTTACTTCTTGGAGTAGCCGTACAGTGATAAGATTTTAGACCAGTTTATCTTGACTTTGTTTCTGGCATTATCCCATTACACCTTGGGAAAGCGGTAAGGGCTAGGCACATCATGGTTGTGTGCATTCCATATAATATGCAGAGGAAGTTATGTTCTTTCTCTCAGTTACTTCAGTTGTCTATTGCAGTTTCAATATAACCATTTGTGATGGCTATCTCCTTAGGGTTATCAATTTTTAATTGCATAAGGCATAGTTAACACATCTTCAGTGACTCACAAACATACAACCCTTCTTTTCCCCCTATCTATTCTAGGTAGTCACTTAGTGACTCTCCCCCGACTGGGGATCGCTGCCCTTGCTGTCGAGGCTCCCTCCCACTTTGTGGCTTTGCCGTTCTTGCGGGGCCTTGTGGTGTATGCGTCAGCCTTCCTGCTCTGTGGGGGATCACCTTGTGTCCTGGTCGTCTACTGTCTCACCGGATGGATTCTGTCTAGGGATCTCTGATGCCTCCCCTTTTTTGCCCTATTGGACGGTGGCTCTTTCGATGTGGCATGTGTTGTTCCACTCTGTGGTGTGTGGTGAGTGATCCTTCACCAATGCTCTCCTCACTTGTAACTATGTACATGGCAGATGTCAGTCTGTAATATTTATGATATTTTTCTTATTCTGGGCATATATGATCGCCCCTGAAGAAGGGCAACTATCCCGAAACATGTTGGGCGCATGCTCAAGAAGATAACAGCTCTATGATATTGCTCACAGTTTGTGTTAATTCTATTTTTGATTTGTAACACTGATGCCACACTGTTTATTTAAATTTGTATGCATGTGGCATACCTGTTTTATCCTAACTCTGTTAAGCAATAAAATTGTCATGTTTTTATAAAAATGCTGGTTTGATTCATGTACTGCCTTTAAAGTCTTGTTTTTGTACTGGGGGAGTACCTCTTTTTCCTCATTACACTAATATGGCCACTCGGCCATATCAGGTCAATGTAATTGACCTAATATGGCCATCCCAGATAGCAAACAATTGTGCTGCAAGTTTGAAAATGACTTGATAAGAATTGCTAGACTTGCCAGGCTTCACAAGTTTGCTGCACAATTGCAGCAAGTCCGCATTGCATGACTCCAGATCAACTTTCTTTGCAAACATTCTGCAAGACTGCTGCAAGTTCTGGTTCAGTTATATTATGCAATAGTCCTCCCACCACAGGGGTCACTGTGGCTGAATTTCCATGCTGTAGACTTGCAGAGCTCTTGCTGTAGACTCACTACTGCAACTTTGCACTTGCTAGAGACTTGCCGGCAAATATGCTACAAATTGGAAAAGTGTCAACTAGAACTCAAATGCTGTCAAATGCTCTGCAAGTGTACAACTTGCCAGTGAATACGTGCAGCAAGTTAATAAGACTCACAATTCAACACTGCCACAAATTTGTGGCAAGTTATCCTTGCTATCTGGGATGTAGCCATAATATTTCAATGCCATTCACTTAATATGGCCATGTGACTAAATTAGGTGAATAATGTAATCAGCATCCCTGTCCCTTTGTATACATTCAGGTGTGGGGTGGGGAATTTCCAGTGCAGGTTATCCCTAGTCCTAACATTGACATAGACTTATAGATAATAAATATAGTAATAGGTCTAATCTATATAGAAAATATACTGTCTTATAGATATGTTTTATTGGATTATTACATTTGCAACACATGCTTAACACTGTTGCAGGTTTGCAGGATTTGCAGGCGGAAACTGTGGGGAGGGAATGATTCTGACCAATGTCTGAAGATAACAAGGAGGACAATAAGACCTAGGAGATTAGGATACAATGTAATCATTAATTATTGTACATTAACATTAGTGTTGAGCGAACCCGGACTGTAACGTTCGGGTCGGTATCGAACTTTGGGGTGTCCGGGACCCGGACCCGAACACTGACATTTAAAAAAACGTTCGGGTTCTGGTAGTTGATCACGCAGGTTGAATAGCTGCAGGGCAGCCAATCAACAAGCGTTTCACTGGTTTGCCCTTAGAAGCCATCACAGCCATGCCTACTAATGGCATGGCTGTGATTGGCCAGTGCATCATGTGACCCAGCCTCTGTATGAGGCTGGAGTCACAGTGCTGCATGTCACATGCTCTTGGGTTAGTGTAGGGAGAGGATGCTGCCGGCGTTTTTGTGAGGGACAGATTGCAGACATTTTAACATTTGATCCTGCATCCTGAGATTACTACTGCTGTTGCTCTGAGGGACAGATTGCAGAAATTTGAGATTTCACATACTGCTGCTTTGAGTGACAGATTGCAGATCAAACTCTGCATAACACAACGATCATTACGATCGTACACAACGATCAGATTGTGGGAGTAATTTGAGATTTCACATACTGCTGCTTTGAGTGATCTGACTGCACTAGGTAGAGGCTTCTGCTTAGAGGGACAGATTATTGTTCAAAAATCATCTCCTAGTTCTAAAGGGAGAGGTTCTAGCTGCAGCTGTAAGTGACACATTATTGTTCAAAAATCATCTCCTAGTTTATTTGATTTTAATTTATTTTCTCTATCCCCATTTTTTTGTAGGGCACTTGCCCCACTCTTACCCCCATTTTACTTCCTTTTGCAGCCTTCTAGCACTTGCCAGGACTTTGTTACAGCCGTTTTTGTGCCTAAAAGTTCGGGTCCCCATTGACTTCAATGGGGTTCGGGGTCCGGGATAACGTTCGGGCAACGCTCGGTGCCGAACCCGGACTTTTTCCCAAAGTTCATTCGGACCCGCAGAACCTGAACGTCCAGGTGTTCACTCAACTCTAATTAACATGGCTGTTAAAATACAAATGTATAGACGTGCTGGCTTACACACATTTGAGGTATGGAATTGGACTAAACCTGTTGAGTGGCCAAGCAGATGACATCATTACGTCAGTACAGAGAATCTCATAGTAATTAGGAGGTAGATCCTCTTGCCAATGAATCCATAGAGTGGCGTGATTGTCTTCAAAGTGTAATCTTGTGCTGGATATAGCACAAAAGCATGCAAGTTTTCTACTTGAATCTTCCTGTTTTTTAAAAAAAAAAAAAATTTACAATACCACACTATGGGAGTTGCTGTTTTATGAGGGAATATGAGATGTCGTTGTCAGTCTGCACCTGCCACTTGAAGATTGTAGAACATCATTTGAGTAAGGGAGAGGATCAATAGTGGAGATTTTACGGCATAAAGCTCTTCTGACCGTATATTGATTTAGGGGCCAATCCAGCCTGAGGAGTTGCTCTGATCACATTGGAAAGGTGTTAGCTGAAAGAACATTGTTGTTATATGAGATTGCTAAGGGAGATCACAGATCATTGATGGATAAAAAAGACTATGTGTGCAATATTTGGACACTTCATTCGATTTTTATTGTTATTGTAAAATTGTAATAATTTGTGTATATACAGTATACTTTAAGGTTATATTCATATGCTGATTTTCATTAGAATCACATTGAAATAGTATTTGGATTGTGGGTAGCGTGGTGTGCAAGGTTATCTATTTTTAATCATATGTTTGCATGACATCACTACACATTTAACAGGTTATATATTTTTGATTTGCAAATGAAAATCAAATAAGAATGCTATTTTGTTGTACGAATAAAAATAAAAGATGGGCTGCTTTTTTGCATCTTTTTTTTTGTGGTGCATACAGGCGGTCCCCTAGTTACAAACATCCAACTTACAAACGACTGGAGGGAGACAACAGGAAGTGAAAGGAAATCTCCCCCTAGGAAGAGAAATTCACCCCTGTAAGAGTTATTATGGGAAAAAGGGGTCTCCACTGAAGCTTTATCACCAATCCTGGTTTCCACAACAACCCAAAATTTTCAAAATCCAATTATCATTGAGACAGAAAGTGAGGTGAAATCTTCTGAATAGGGGCACAGACAGCAAAACAAACATTACAGGGGTGTTACCCCTTCCCTATGCTATCCAAAAAACATAAAAATTATTCCTTGGTTGGAGCTACTTTTAAAAAATGTAGCTGTTCCGACTTACAAACAAATTCAATTTAAGAACGAACCTACAGACCCTATCTTGTTTGTAACGCGGGGACCGCCTGTATTGGGCTTTCCAGGAGGAAAGCCCAACCATGAATACCTTTAGTTTCTCTCACAATACAAACAAGTAAGAGGCGCAACACCCAGAATATACAATCCTAGAGGTGGTTTGATAAAGAGGATGTGTGTAAGCCCAGAAATATTAATTTAAAATTTTAAAAGTCCATAGGCAAAGTCCATCAGCAGTAATCTTCATATATAATAGTCCATATCAGACTGGTGAAAATAGGGCAAAAAATGGAAAAGGTCAGGAAAGAAAAATCAAACTGAAATGTAAGACACCAGAAGCTGCCATCCACGGTGAGCAAACCCCAACTCACAGAACCTGGAAGAAACAGAAGAGAGGAGGCGCCTCTAAGTGCAATATGCCAGTACACTTTATTAGAAAAAAGGTTAAAAACACTCACAAGATAATTGTGTAAAGAACACATCCAGCATCCAATACAAGGGGGAACCAAACGCTCATCCCATCCGACCGGGTGGTCCTTCGGGAACGATGGTCATCCAAAACGATTGTTCGTCCTGCACGCTGTATGATGGAAGAAGCCGGCTCGCGGCGTGTAGTTCAGAAGGAGGCTGGGAGCGCAAACACTCGGCACAGGTAGGATGGCTTCACAGTGGTGCGACGCGTTTCCTTGGCTGTCAGGCTCCAATGACGTGGGAGGCTGCGCCACTTCGTCAGGCCGTCGGGGGTGGATGTGTTCTTTACACAGTTATCTTGCCGAGTGTTTGCGCTCACAGCCTCCTTCTGAACTACATGCCGCGAGCCGGCTTCTTCCATCATACAGCGCGCAGGACGAACGATCGTTTTGGATGACCATTGTTCCCGAAGGACCACCCGGTCGGATGGGATGAGCGTTTGGTTCCCCCTTGTATTGGATGCTGGATGTGTTCTTTACACAGTTATCTTGTGAGTGTTTTTAACCTTTTTTCTAATAAAGTGTACTGGCATATTACACTTAGAAGCGCCTCCTCTCTTCTGTACCTTTAGTTTCTCTCAAACTGAAAATGCCAATGACAAATGAGGTGCGCTAGTATAGAGGAAGGTGTCTCTCCACAAACTCATTCAGCAGCATTTGTCTTGTGAACACAGCTGAGCAGCAGAAAATACATTAACTTCCTACTGCATGGAGGACAGGACCATGTTGCTGAAATGGAAGTCCAGAAGAGAATGCTTCATGGGTGATTTTTCTGGCTTTTTCAGTGCTCATGGATCTGCCCAATTTGGGTAAAATCTTAGTTTGGGTAGATTTCTTGAGAGAGAAAAGAGACCACATGTACTGTAGGCCTGAGTCCTGTATGTTTGTCACACGAGTCCTGTGGCCACCTTCTTGTTGGTTGGAAACGTACATAAAATTCTAATGACAGGCTCGAATTGTTCATACATTGTGAGAGTATTCTGGAAACTTTTAATAGCTTTTGTAGGGTTGGTGGTCACCCAGGACTGACTCAATCAGTGGTGAGTAAGTGTTTAGGTGGTGGTGGAGGTGGATTGGAAGGGTTCTCTTCCGATGTATTCTGCCCAGCTACACGGGGGGGGGTGAGCCCTTTTAGTGGGCTTGGGCTGCTGCCTCAGGGTACGGCCTTGAGGACATAACCATGTCTGCTAATAGAGGTAGAAAGAGAGGGATATCCAATGGAATGAAAGTCGAGAGGTGCATATGTTGTTGTTTATTGAACATAGCAACAAGTGATCAATCCAACGCGTTTCCGGGAAAAGGACTCCCCCTTCATTAGGGCTGCTGCTCTTTGTTGAGGGTAAATAGAGACCCGCTGTTTTGCCGCGTTGTGGCAAACATAGCAAACACATATCATACTGATTCTATTGTCACAGACAACCTTGTTTGGGATCCTTCTCTATTTACCCTCAACAAACAGCAGCAGTCCTGATGAAGGAAAATTCCTCTTCCCCGAAATGTGTTGGTTTGATCACTTGTTGCTACGTTCAATAAACAACTACATATCCACCTTTCGACCTGCATTACATTGTATATTGGGCACTCCCTCTCTTTCTACCTCTACTACGTCCGAATAACGAAAAACCGTTTCACAAAGTTTTCCGAAAACTCATTTTTGAAAAGTACCAAAATCGGAAAAAACAAAAATCCAAAATTTGAAAATCCAAAAGAACGAAAATCCAAAAATAAGAATGAAAATCCAAAAATTTGAAAGAATGAAAATCCAAAAATTCAAAAGTCCGAAATAACAAAGAAAGTCCGAAAATACAAAAGAACGAAAATCCAAAAATTCAAAAGAACGAGAATCCGAAAATAGGAACAAAAATCCGAAAATTTGAAATAAGAAAAATCGGAAAATAAAAACAGAAATCCGAAAATTTGACAATCCTGAAGAACCAAAAACATTTGGATAATTTCTATTATAATTATGATAATATAATATGAAAGGAAATTCCAATACCTACCTATAATTTAATAGTTTATAACAACTATTATAGTTTTTTATAATTATTATTATTATTATTATTATTATTATTAATAATAATAATAATAATAATAATAATAATAATAATAATATACACTATAATAATAGTTATACTATTAAATTATAGGTAGGTATTGGAATTTCCTTTAGGAGTTACCTTAGTGAATGCAATGAATTATTAATCATTATTATAGTTTTTTTATTATTATTATTATTATTTATTACTAATAAATAATAAAAATAAAAACTATAATAACAGTTATAAACGATTAAATGAGTTAATACAACCATTTACATCAAAAAGACACAACTGTACTCCATTTGGATGTTAGCGGCGCTTAATCTATGATAAACCCTTGATGTTTCAGTTCATCATAATACAAATTTCAAAACAGATGTTTCAGGGTCAATGTAGTTCTTATAATCACTGTGCTCCTTCACCAATACACTGCTTGCTCTCCTCTCCCTTATGGTTATGCACTCACCAGAAATCCCATTAAGTATCACCTTTGATAAAGACGTGAAGACGAAACGCGTAGAATGTGACCACATGGCTCCTAGCAGGCTGTCAGCAACCTACAGCCCATCCTAGGAACGGAGCGGCGGGAGCTAGCAGGGCCGGTGCTACCACTAGGCAAACTAGGCAGCCGCCTAGGGCGCACTGCTGCCTATGGGCGCCCAGCTGCTGGTTTCCCTCCGCATCTGCATTCTCTGCAGGCTGCAGCATTTAACTAACTCAGTCTCTGGCAGCTGCTCCCTCCGACCGGCAGTGTAATTAGAGGCGTAGCACTGGAGCCATCGCTAGAGGGAGCAGAGCCGATGCTTCCTGTATAGCACCGCCTCCTGTCATATGGGCAGGGCAAAGGGGGTGGAGCCAATGTGGGCGGCAAAATGAGGTTTCGCTTAGGGTGTCAAAAACCCTTGTACCAGCTGGCTGATTGCATCTTTTAATCTTGTAAGCATGTTTTAAAGGAGGGGGAAATTGAAATAAAGTTTATAGAATTACACTATGTGGTGTCCCCTATTCTTTGAATGTGGTGAGGCATATTGGTGTAAGGGGAATAAATCCCCAACCCTCACTCGTTGTCCGGGACAGGAATGGCAGCGCTTTATGCCAATAAAGAGTCTATGTAGGCTAAAAGGATCTGCCATTTTTCTTCTGAGGCCAAGAGAGACGTGTGGACAAACTTAAAGTCTGGGAGAACTCCTGAAGGTCCAGGAATGGCCTGAGGTGACCGTCCTGACAGTCCAGAAGTCTTTGATTGAGGCCTTCCAGAAATGCCGATAGCGGAGAAGGCTAATCCCCACCTGGCATATCTGAGCGGGCCCAATCTCATAAGGACTTAGTTGGTTCCTTCTCCCCCGTTGAAAAGCTCTTGGTGGATTTCTTGAAGGAAGACTGCCTCGACTTCCAGGTTCTTGAGGATTCTCAGCCAGGCCTATAGCTACATGCCTCCCTGGCACGGTCCTGGCTCTGCTTCCTCGAAAAAGCTTGCCTTTGGCCTTGCCCCCGCTGGTCCAGAGGGAGGAACCCTGACTTACCTCCGGTGGCCCGGGTTATGGCCTTATCCAATTTATTGCTGAAAAGAGAAGACCCTTCAAAAGGAATTTGTCACCACACCTGCTTAGATGCTGGGTCAGCCAGCCACGAGAGAAGCCACACGGCGTGCTTGACAGTAACGGCCGGAAGCATAACCCGAGCCACCAGACGGATGATGTCAAGAGAGGCCTCCTCCAGAAAGGCGGATACCAACCTTAGCTCCTGGATGGGCGATCCTCTGGCCATGTCTTCCGAGACGTTCCTGAGCATCTCATCTACACTATTCGTCCACAGTTCCATGGCTATCAACATTGCTGCTAGGGCTAAGGCAGGCTTGCAGGCCATACTCGCCGTTAGGTAGGCCCTTTGGAGGTCGGAATCGATCCGTCTGTCCAAGGCATCCCTGAAGGAGACTGTGTCTTCCAGGGGAAGTGTCACATGTCTGACCAGCCTCATCACGGCTGCATCCACCAGGGGAGCTGATTCCAGATACTTGACCTCTTCCTCTTTGAAAGGTTACATTTTTAGTACCTTTAACAGCATGGAGTTCTTTTTATCCACCTTAGTCCATTCGTCCGAGATGACTTCACCCAGCTCGGTAAGAAACAGAAAATTGACCCGTTCTTTTTTTCACTTGTTTAAAATACTTCCTCTCTCAGCATTCTCTACATTCCAATGTGATTAGTCACAGTTACAAGCACAGAACGGCTCTTAGAAGCAGCACAGCTCTGTTTAATGTGAAACTACCTTACTCATCCCTTATGTGTTCTGGCTACAGTCTCTGTGTCCTGGCTAATATCCCTGTGTCCTGGCTAAAATCCCTGTGTCCTGGCTAACATCCCTGTGTCCTGGCTAATATCCCTGTGTCCTGGCTAAAATCCCTGTGTCCTGGCTAAAATCCCTGTGTCCTGGCTAAAATCCCTGTGTCCTGGCTAATATCCCTGTGTCCTAGCTAAAATCCCTGTGTTCTGGCTACAGTCTTTGTGTCCTGGCTAATATCCCTGTAACCTGGCTAATATCCCTGTGTCCTGGCTAATATCCCTGTGTACTGGCTAAAATTCCTGTGTCCTGGCTAAAATCCCTGTGTCCTGGCTAATATCCCTGTGTCCTGGCTAAAATCC
>BLSH010081166.1:216341-234284 GCA_018402905.1 Glandirana rugosa
AGGGATAAGTTCCCTACTTTTGGGCTAAAAAAAAAAAAAAACCAAAATTGTGAAGGGATGAGATAGGTTTTCGTTTTTTATTGAACCGGAACTTATATGAAAGGGTTGGAATGATAAAAAAAATATATTATGTAGAAAAATTTAGTAATTTAAATTGGTCTCTTTTGGAATAATAAACATCGTTGTATGGGAACAATAGAACCCAAGTAAAAGAAGGGGAATTGTCGAGGTATGCCATCTTGTCTTGTGATAAAAATAGTTTGTGTTAACGTGAGAATGGTATGTGATCGACACAATTTTATAAACACAGCTAGTGTATGGTAAGAGTGCAATTGTGTTTGATAAAAATAGTGTTCTGTTCTACCGTATGGAGCTGTTAAGGGGAAGAAAATGAACCCAAGATAACAAGGGTATGTTGCTACAAATAATAAGGTTTTCTCTGGTTAAATTTAATGATTTAAAAAGATGTATTATATAAAAAAAATAGTAAGGTTGGGAAAGTATATTCAAGGCCAAGTTATTTTTTGCTTTTGGATAGAGTAGGGAAGTGTTAAAACCAAAAAAAAAAAAAAATCGGGTTTTCATCCCTTGAATAGGGACTGGGTGCGCAAGAAGGCAAGCTCCAAAAGGACATACAAAGTCAAGATTCACACTTATTTATAAAAACACAATCTGTTTCAGGTGTTCAAAGGGTCACCCTTCATCAGGGCTTATAGTACTAAGAGTACTACTTAGTAGCAAGAGTGTACTAGACCAGGGGAGTTGTTAGGTGGGAAAAAGTCCAAGCCATGGAGTGTGGGGTTGTGGAGCGGGGGGGGGGGTGACGTGAACCTGGGGGGATGCGGCGGTGGTAGGCTCACTTGCTGGTTGCTGCCTGACTTACCAGTGCCCGTCAATGCTGACCACTAAACTGACCTACTTGACACCTACAATGACCTAATTGACACCTACACTGACCTAACTGACCTACCTGACACCTGACACCTACACTGACCTACATGACACCTACACTGACCTAACTGACACATACACTGGCCTAACTGACCTACATGACACCTACACTGACCTGACTGCCACCTACACTGACCTACCTGACACCTACACTGACCTACATGACACCTACACTGACCTTACTGACACATACACTGGCCTAACTGACCTACCTGACACCTACACTGACCTAACTGCCACCTACACTGACCTACCTGACACCTACACTGACCTACATGACACCTACACTGACCTACATGACACCTACACTGACCTAACTGACCTACCTGACACCTACACTAACCTGACAACTACACTGACCTACCTGACACCTACACTGACCTACCTGACACCTACACTGACCTGACACCTACACTGACCTAACTGACTTACCTGACACCTACACTGACCTAACTGACACATACACTGACCTTAGTGACCTATCTTTTCCACATCAGACATCAGGTGACCTCTCTGACACTCCTGCAGCGCGCCCATCCCATTCATGACCACAAGTGTCAAGAACACAGTCGGATCTCCCACCCAGTGTGGACTGGCCACAGTATCACTCCGGGCTTCTGCCTGCCTTGCCTGGGCATACCGCTCTCAGATCGAGCGAGTGCAGAACGCCCACCCGCCGCTCACACCCATGCAGTGTCATTCACTTCCTCCTTCTGAAACCGGCAGCGCCTGTAATGGGCGTCACGCATCCCAGGGTAGCGAACCAGTGTAACGCCCATCATAGGCGCTGCTGGGTGCAGGAGGCGGGACTTATGTCACTCGGCCAAGTCATACGATTACGGCCGCTCGGGTACTCGGGGCTAATAATGCAGTCATGCATGCCTGGGACCCGGGGTTTTTTGGAGGCCCATTTCAACACAGAGGAACCCTTGGAATAACTTTCCAATCTCAGGTAACCCCTGCTAAAAATTACTATATCTACAACTCCTGATACATTAGTGTGATACTCAGTGGAAAGAATAGACATGAGCGGTTTGTTTCATTCCGAATCGAATTCCGAATTCGAATTTTAAAAGAGAATGAAATAAAATAGAAAATAAAGGAATAGAATTGAAAATAATAGAACAGAATAGAAAATAATAGAATAAAAAATAAAACAATATGATAGAGCAAAACAAAATATAAAATAAAAGAACAAAATAAAAGAAAAAGCACAAAAAAAGAATAGAATAAAATAGAAATATAACAATCTTCTGAAATTCGAATTTCAAATAGAATAATAATTTTAATAGAGTAGAAAAGAATAGAATAGAAAATGAAATAATAGAAAAAATATAACAGATAGAATAGAAAAAAAATAAAATATAATAGAAAGAATATAACAATATAACCATCTTCCGAAATTCGAATTTCGAATAGAATGAATTCAAATTTGAATAGAATAGACAAGATTATAATCTTCTAGGAAAGAAAACAATAGGAAATACAAGAATAGAATAGAAAATAAAAAAAACAATAGCATAAAATGGAATAGAAATAATAACATCATCTTCCAAAAATCAAATTTCAAATAGAATAAATTTGATTTTGAATGGAATTTGAATTGGTTCGGCCTTTCCCAATTTGGTCTAATTGAGTTCAATTCAGCCGAATTCGGAGAATTCGAAAAGATTCAAACTCGAATAAACAAAACAAATTCCGAAAACAAGTTTATGTAAACAACTAATCGAAACGAAATACATTTTTTCATTTTGCACATGTCTAGGAAAGAATGCTTACACTTGTGGTCATTGGGAAGAATTCCCCCCTTACAGATAGCTAAAAGGATCAATTGTGTCAGTGGGAATTTATCTGAGGGGCAGAAATTTCTTATTGCTAAATGAACCCCTAGCAACTTCTGGAGGAACCCTAGTTGAGAAACCCTGGTCTACACCATTTAAGACCTGACTGAGAACATCTAGTACTTCAAGAAATCCAGCACCCTGCACATTTCTTTAAAATCCCAAGACTTTAACCACTTCCTTACTGGGCACTTAAACCCCCCTCCTGCCCGGACCAATTTTCAGTTTTCAGCGCTGTCGCTCTTTGAATGACAATTGCGCGGTCGTGCGACGTTGTACCCAAACAAAATTGGCATCCTTTTTTTCCCACAAATAGAGCTTTCTTTTGGTGGTATTTGATCCCCTCTACGTCATTTCTGATCGCCGCTATAAACAAAAATAGAGCGACAATTTTGAAAAAAGAACAATATTTTTTACTTTTTGCTATAATAAATGTCCAAAATTAATAAATAAAAAAACAAATTTATTCATGGGTTTTGGCCGATATATATTCTTCTACATTTTTTTGGTAAAAAAAAAATCGCAATCCGCGTTTATTGATTGGGTTTCGCAAAAGTTATAGCGACTACAAACTATGGACATTGATTTATGGCATTTTAATTATTGTTTTTTTTTTTTTTACTGGTAATGGCGGCAATATTTTTTTTTATATCGGGACTGCGATATTGGGGCGGATAAGTTGGGAATTCCCCTTGCTTTGGAGAAATTTCCTCTTACTTTCTGTTTTTTATAGGAAATAATTCAAGAGAAATCTTCCCAATGGGAAATAGACAGCAAATTTAAAAAAAATGTCTGGGATCTCCACTATTCCCTTTTCTAGGAAAAAGGAAAATTATCCACAATACCCTTCCTCTCCAGGAATCATGGCTATGGTTCTTAGTCAACTAATAGTATAGTAATTGCTGCTTTAATTCATTTTTTAATGAATACTGAATGTATACGGCCCTCTAAACAAAAAAGTGCTGACTCCATATTCTGCAGGCAAAAAACTGATAATGATGACTTTACATGGCCAACAAAAGGGTAAGAGTCACAATATATGGAAAACAAACAGGCAATCAATACACACGGTGGCTAATAAATTGGCAATCATTACAATATTCGGGCACCAAACAGGCAATCATTTCAATACATGGGCGACAAATGGGCAATCATTGTATGACATGGACAACAAATGGGCAATCCTTACAATATGTGGGAAGCAAAGGAGCAATCATTACCATATGTGGGCAGCGAAAGGACAATTGTTACAATATGTGGGCAACAGGAGGGCATTTGTTACAGTATGTGGGCAACAGAAGGGCAATTGTTACAGTATGTGGGCAACAAATGGGCAATTATTACTATACTTGGGCAACAGATGGACAATCATTAAAATAGGTGGGCAACAAATGGATAATTGTTATATTATGCAGGCAACACATGGGCAATCTTTACAGTATCCGCCCACAAATAGGCAATCATTCCCATTTGTTGACAGCGCAAGGGCAACTGTTACAATACGTAGGCAACAAAGGGGCAATTGTTATGATTCCCAGCTCAACTCGCCAGCAACACTGGACACCCTTGCTGCCATTGTGCTATGTGCTGGGTGCCCAGTGCGCCCCTGTGCCTTTAAGGAGGACTGAGCTACCTCCAGGCTCACCTGTCCTCTATCTATCCATTAGAATGCACTTGCTTCTACTGTGGAGGCTCTCATAAATTTACAAGAGTTAGGACTGCAGAAATATTGGGGTGCCTTGGAATGGGTCTGCAGCTTACACATGTATTTGTAAATGTGTGCTAACTAATCCCCTGTTTTTAATGCAAACTGTTGGACAGGATAATTCGGTAAGTAGCAGACTGGCTGGCGATTTGAGCTGGGAATTTTCTTTGGTTTTGTCTTGCATGCGTTGCCCTTTCATGTGCTCCTTGCTGTGAAGGCCAGTTATAGGTCAGGGCAGTGGCCAATTGTTGGTTGCAATTGTTACAATACCTGGGCAGCAAATAGGTAATCATTACAAGTTGTGGCCAACTAATGGTCAATCGTTACAATATGTGGGAAACAGATGAGCAATCGTTATGATACATGGGCAACAGATGTGTAATCGTTACAATAGGTGAGCAACAAATGGCCAATTGTTAAAAAACGTGGGCAACAAATGGGCAATTATTACACTGCGTGGGCAAAAAAGGGTAATAGTTACAACATGTGGACAACAGTTGGACAATTATTACAGAATGCAGGCAACAAACAGGCATCCACAGGGTTTCCACCTATGGAAATCTCCCAAAGTTGACAAAGCAATAATAACCTTATTGAAGGTTGAACCCTTTCCCCACAATGTCCTAAACAAATAAGGCAAAGCAATAGGTTCTTTTTATTGCCCCCTTTCCCCAAAGACCATACTCACCTACCTTTTACTCCAGCTTCACCCTGATCAGCTATTGGTACTTCTGGGCATGTGACTTATTTTCCTTCCTTTCATATGACAGAGCTACTCTTTGGTAATTGGCTACTTAGGCACCCAGTGCAGTAATATAGGGATGGGAGGGAGAGTCTTCAGTCCTCTGTGAGCTCTAAGTTGAAGGGTGGGTATGTGAAGTTGTACTCTGCAAGGGCAAAGCCCAGGTTCACTTTAAACCCAAGTAAATATAAAATCCACTCTACTAAATACAAAAGGAACGGATTTTGGGCTGCCAAGAGAGACATCAGGCGCTGTCAGTGGATTCATATAATTTGGCTGTTAGGCCTTCCCTTGTTCCATCAGAGTTGGTTGATAATTCTCACCTCTGCCATCTGTAAGCTCAGAAGCTTCATCCAGATCCTGAGTTAGGGACAGAGCCAGGATGACACCAAGCCAGCTCCCTCGCTATTTTCAGCACCCATATTTCATCTCTATCTCAAAAAAATTATATTATTGTGAGTAATTAATGCATTTGGGCTTATTCAGTACTGAAACACAAAATCTGCTGCAACCTACAACAACCAGAATTTATGGTCCAGATGATTACCTGACCACATCAAGGTGATATATAAACGACTGTTGAGGATAACTTGTTGCACTTTTTCCTTTATTTATGCTGAATGATCCCCAAGTGATCAGCATTCCATATTCAACTCATATGATTTATTTATTTTTTTATGTATGAACAACAAACATTTGCATTTGCTTTTATGAAACACGCAAAGCATCAACAAAAAAAAATGGGGATCATTCAGCATTGATAAAAAGGAAACAACAGCACTTTTTCCATACATAGGTAGCAACCTCTAGCTAGGTGTGTTAGGTGTAAATAGGTTTTGTTTTGAAAACTGGTTTGGCTGAGAGCCAGGTCTTGGTTGAATCTGGGTCAGGGCTGAGTGACTCAAGGAGGCTGGATGACTCAGCAAGCAGTTTCACTGGTGCCTCCCCCTGTTTCTGGAACCTTGGAGAGGTTTCCAGATGTAGTGGGTGGAGACTAGGAGGAGCTGTTTGGCATATATAGGAGGTCCTCGATCAATCCCCAGCAAAAAGGGGTTGGAAGGGGGTAGACACCTCATGAATAGGCATGAGTCATGCCAGCAGGGGCAGTCTGGTGGAAGATGGAGATGGAGTGTTGAGGAGGCTGTAGGTGCCCCTTGAAAGTGTCCCATAGTCTGGGGGGGGGGTGACCTCAGGCTTGGGGCTAAGGTGCTGCAGGGACCCTCTACAACACTTGGAGAAATGCTTTCCTGGAGGCACGGGAGCAAGAAGAGGACAGCAGGAGCAAGTCAGCACATCTGGGGGATCTACTGAGATGTCAGCCAGGTGGGCTGGTGAATGATTAGTCTGGGAGGACTGTGGGGAGAGAGTTAGTCTGGGAGGACAGTGGAGAAGTTAGCCAGGAGGGCTAGTCAAAGGGACAGCTGCCTCAACAGGTGGTGCTGGGATCAGTGACCACAGCGAGGAAGTGCTGGAAAAGTGTGAGCTGTGCCACCCTATTTTCAAGTATAGGGACTGCATGTCCCTACCTGTTATGGGCCTTTGCTACTAAAATTGCAACAAGGTAACACAGCTGGAGTTCTGCAAGTTAGCAAGTACTGGAGGAAGCAAAGGAGTGTATATAGACCGTATATAGGAGAAGTGTCCCTGAAGTTTGTTTGGAAGTCAAGTGGGCATCCCATAATACCCCTAGCCCCATCCATGTGCAGCACCTGAAACTACGGATACTGGAAGCCTGTGCTAGCATTTCTCCTGCGGTGTTGCTATCAGTGTGTGAAGGGTGGGAGAAGAGGGTTGCATTGACAATCCAACACAATGGGGAGCACATTGAACACATTTTATAAGTGGTCAGAAACGTGTAAATAACTCATGAAAGAATAAAGTTACGTTAAAACCAAGCATTGTTTTTCTAGTGAAATTCCCAATAAGTTTGATGTGTCACATGACCCTCTTCCTATTGAAAAAACAAAAGTTGGATTAAAAATGGCCGACTTCAAAATGGCCGCCATGGTCACCACCCATCTTGAAAAGTTTCCCCCCTCACATATACTAATGTGCCACAAACAGGAAGTTAATATCACCAGCCATTCCCATTTTACTAAGGTGTATCCATATAAATGGCCCACCCTGTATTTCCAGAATTTATCACCTTCACCTGGAAACCAGTATATCAGGCAGTGAAGTCAGCAACCCTGCTGAACAACCACTGAGCTAATAAGCCGCATGTAGAGATTGCATTGCATTTTATCAAACATTCTAAATAAACATATACATTTTTTTGAGATAACACAAAGAAAGGGCCAGGTCCCCATCCTGTCACCATATAACAGGAAGTTCCTGAATACCTTCATGGCAGGATCACCTGATATTATTTCAATGAAAGCTACAGATATAAAAATATTAAAAATTTGTTTGAATACATATTTAGCGATTACACATACACTATATTGCCAAAAGTATTGGGACACCTGCCTTTACACTCACATGATCTTTTATGGCATCCCAGTCTTAGTCCGTAGGGTTCAATATTGAGTTGGCCCACCCTTTGCAGCTATAACAGCTTCAACTCTTCTGGGAAGGCTGTCCACAAGGTTTAGGAGTGTCTATGGGAATGTTTGACCATTCTTCCAGAAGGGCATTTGTCAGGTCAGGCAATGATGTTGGACGAGAAAGCCTGGCTCACAGTCTCTGCTCCAATTCATTCCAAAGGTGTTCTATTAGGTTGAGGTGCAGGCCAGTCAAGTTTCTTCACCCCAAATTCACTCATCCACGCTATATTACCAAAAGTATTGGGCCAACCCTCCAAATTATTTGGTGGAGAGGGGATTATGGTGTGGGGTTGTTTTTCAGGGGTTGGGCTTGGCCCCTTAGTTCCAGTGAAGGAAACTCTTAAGGCATCAGCATACCAAGACATTTTGGACAATTTCATGCTCCCAACTTTGTGGTAACAGTTTGGGGATGGCCCCTTCCTGTTCCAACATGACTGCCCACCAGTGCACAAAGCAAGGCCCATAAAGACATGGATGAGCGAGTATGGGATGGAGGAACTTGACTGGTCTGCACAGAGTCCTGACCTCAACCAGATAGAACACCTTTGGGATGAATTAAAGCGGAGACTGTGAGCCAGTGCCTGACATTCCCATAGACACACTCCTAAATCTTGTGGACAGCCTTCCTAGAAGAGTTGAAGCTGTTGTAGTTGCAAAGGGGGTGGCAACTCAATATTGAACCCTATGGACTAAGACTGGGATGCAATTAAAATTCATGTGTAAGTAAAGGCAGGCGTCCCAATACTTTTGGCAAAATAGTGTATTTTATAAATATAAAGAAATTGCAATCTAAAACGAATTGATTGATTGCTTGCTTGATTGATTGATTGATTATCCATGCAATTTTTTTTGTAAAATTGGCACATTTTTGGTTTCTCATTAGCAGAAGCTTTCAATATTTAATAGCACAGCAAAGGTGTACAACAAATTTAAAAAAAACACCTTTTGGGAAAATAGCAACCTCCTCTTCTAGACCCATTTTATTTATTCTCCTAAATGAAAAAAGAAAAAAAAGATATTAGCTGACACTCTTTACATTATCTGTGGAGATCACTTATCTGGTTAATTAGGCTGTATTAGTAAGGAAACAGATCTTATATTGATCTGGTCTCTTTCAATAATGTAGATGCACTGAAGTGAGGACTAACAGCTCAGAGTCAGCTACTCTAATTTGCCACCAAACCTCCAGTGCCAGCACATTGCATTTCGTTGGCTTCCTACAGTGGTTTGAGATATGCTGTATTATTTATATCCTGGAAAACCCTTGTTGGCGGTATGTTGGTGTGGCGGTGTCTTACCGGAAGTCTGGTATGTGGCATTTGTGTACGTGTAATATATGCTGATATTATGGACAAACTGAGTGGCTGTTCTGGTACTCTGGATTGGTGGTGAACAACTTCAATTGGGATTGGATTTAGGGCTGCTAAGATTACAGACGTGCACCATATAGCAATCTTGATGGAAGACAGACACTTCCCGATATATCATGGATTCCATGTACATTAAATAAAGCCAACCTGAGACTCTTTCTGAGTTTTGAGAGCCACCAACCTTTTTTTATCTCCAAGTAACATTATTAAAAACGTACATATGTTTCTCGGCCGACATACACACGGTGTATTGAGACATCTGCCATTTGACTACTGTCCACTTGCCATACCGGTGCATGCTGGGTCAGTGACGTCACAAGGCGGCAGTGTCACCAGGTGGCTCCACCCCTTACCTATATAAGAACTGTCTAACAGCAGAGCCTACAGTAGGCGGAGTGTTTTTTTTTTTTTGTTGTGTGTTCGGCAGTGGCGACGGCATCATGATTGACGATGGATCTACATCGGGGGACACTGCTTTTTATTTTTAATAAAGGAATTGTCAAAAACTGTGTGTGTTTTTATTTCCCCATAATCCTTCACATGGGGGGGCTGGGATCTGGGGGCCCCCTTGTTAAAAGGGGGCTTCCAGATTCCAAAAAGTCCCCGCCCGCAGACCCCCATAACCACAGCCCAGGGTTGTTGGAAAGAGGCCCTTGACCCCATCAACATTGGAAAAGGTGCTTTGGGGTGGGAGGCCATTCAAAATTAATTATATTTTTTGCTTCTTCAATAATAATTTTATTGAAGGAAGGTCAACAAAAAACATAACATATAGTTTTGCTCATAAGTTTAGAATTTATGATTTCTTGGCCATTTTTCAGAGAATATGAATGATAACACAAAAACATTTCTTTCACTCATGGTTAGTGTTTGGCTGAAGCAATTTATTATCAATCAACTGTGTTTACTCTTTTTACATCATAATGGCAACAGAAACTACCCAAATGACCCTGATCAAAAGTTTACATACCCTGGTGATTTTGGCCTGCTAAAAAAATAATTGTCAAAGGATCTGCGGGAAAAGGTAGTTGATATAAAAAAAAATATATATATAAAATAGTAAAATGCATATAAAAAGATATCCAAGGAATTGAGAATGTCCATCAGCAGTGTTCAAACTCTAATCAAGATGTGGAAAATGAGGGGTTCTGTTGAAACCAAACCACGGTCAGGCAGACCAACTAAAATTTCAGCCACAACTGCCAGGAAAATTGTTCGGGATGCAAAGAAAAACCCACAAATAACTTCCGGTGAAATACAGGACTCTCTGAAAACATGTGGTGTGGATGTTTCAAGATGCACAATAAGGAGGCACTTGAATAAAGATGGGCTGCACGGTAGAGTCACCAGTAGAAGCCATTACTACGCAAATGCCACAAGTATCTCGCTTACAATACGTCAAACAGCACAGAGACAAGCCTCAAACCTTCTGGCACAAAGTCATTTGGAGTGATGAGACCAAAATCAAACTTTTTGGCCACAACCATAAACACTACATTTGGAGAGGAGTCAACAAGGCCTATGATGAAAGGTTCACCATTCCTACTGTGAAACGCGGAGGTGGATCGCTGATGTTTTGGGGATGTGTGAGCTACAAAGGCACAGGAGATTTTGTCAAAATTGATGGCAAGATGAATGCAGAATGTTATCAAAAAATACTGGAGGAACATTTTCATTCATCAGCCAGGAAGCTGCGCATGGGACGTACTTGGACATTCCAACATGACAATGATCCAAAACACAAGGCCAAGTCAACCTGTCATTGGCTACAGCAGAATAAAGTGAAGGTTCTGGAGTGGCCATCTCAGTCTCCTGACCTCAATATCATTGAGCCACTCTGGGGAGATCTCAAACATGCAGTTCATGCAAGACAGTCCAAGAATTTCCAGGAACTGGAGGCTTTTTGCCAAGAGGAATGGGCAGCTTTGCCATCTGAGAAGATAAAGAGCTTTACCCACAAATACCACAAAAGACTTCAAGCTGTCATTGATGTTAAAGGGGGCAATACACGGTTTTAAAAACTGGGGTATGTAAAAACTTTTGATCAGCGTCATTTGGGTAGTTTCTGTTATCATTATGATATAAAAAGAGTAAACACAGTTGATTGATAATAAATGGCTTTAGCCAAACACCAACCATGAGAGAAAGAAATGTTTTTGTGTTCTCACTCATATTCTCTGAAAAATGGCCAATAAAACATAAATTCTGCCAGGGTATGTAAACTTATGAGCACAACTGTACATTATACAAGGAAAGACCATTGTGATGGAGTAAGTATAAATCAGGCACAGAAAAGAATACTAGCTGAACACGACGTACTGTATCTGCTAATATGCCGCAAAGTAAAATTCTAGATAGCGATAGAGAGAACACAGCACTAGGCACAATCAATGAAGTAAGCTGCCGCACTACGACCAAATCTGTCGCTAATAAAGTATTTTAGAATTAGGGTATGGCGCTAAACATGAAAATACAAAAAATGCTATAAGGTGCTAATGTGTAAACAATTTTGAATCACCTGTGTTAGCTGGGAATGCAATAACTACACTTCCCTATACACTTAAATCATTAAGGTGCAAATGTGTGCAAGTTATAATCAAAAAAGATAAAAGATCAAACAAGTGTTGAAAAACAGTTCATAAAGTCCGTTGAAAGTGCAAAATCAAGGTGCAAATAAGTGAAGATTGGAGGGGCCGAGAGACCCAATTGCAGGATGACTCTGTCACAACCAGGGCCGGTGCAAAGATTTTTGGCACCCTAGGCGAAACCTCATTTTGCCGCCCCCCCCCTCCTTGACTTCACCCCTGACTCCACCCCTTCTGCCCTGCCCAGCCTGATCAGTGCCCATCAAATACAGCTTCACCTGTGCCCATCAAATACAGCCTCATGGGGGTGGGGGCGGAGGGGGGTATTTGGCAGATCAGTCACTATTTCTATACACATTTGCAAATGGCGTGTGATAATACAATCTCATTATCTCAGTTAGACAGTGTCAGTTTTTACATGAATCAATGCAGAGCAGCCAGTGACAGATCAACAGTGGCCAGGCGCCCCTAGGTGGCAGTGCGCCCTAGGCGGCCGCCTACTTCGCCTACTGGTAGAGCCGGCCCTGGTCACAATGGGAGTAAAGAAATATCAACAGTTCATCAAAGTGAATAAATGGTAATCAACCCGCACTGATATTAATAAAAACCTATAACAAACCAAACTAGAACAAAAGCAAAACACCAAAGCTAGCTGCCGCTGCTATGTATATATAAGAGGGGCATAAAAAGCCCACCCTATAATAAAAAAAAGGTTACATGGAACCACAGCGCTGACAGCAATTGGTGAAGTGCAAAAGCACTCCCCTATACAGTGGGAATGGACAAAAATGGAAAGAATGTGATAAAAAATTGAAATAAAATAAATATACTGGATCAAAAACATGAAAATGTGAGCATATTATAATCTATGGTCCATGACACAATCAATTGTGCCATAGACTCACACCCTGTGTATAGTATAAAACCACAGTGTTAACACACATAAACCCTCAGGTTCACTACACAACATCATTACAATATTTGGAATAAATTAAATTCAATACATTGCAGTGTCAACATTAATAAAGGTATTAAAGTGCTTAGTGTTTCCCTTGATAAATAAATGAAACAGTCCAAAGGAATTCCTTTGGATCTTTGCACTGTGCACCTTATATTTCTTTGGACTGTTTCATTTATTTATCAAGGGAAACACTAAGCACTTTAATATCTTTATTAATGTTGACACTACAATGTATTGAATTTAATTTATTCCAAATATTGTAATGAATATGAAAACGGTGTTCAAACCACACATGTGAGGTATCGCCACGATTATTTGAGCGAGAGCAATAATTCTAGCACTAGAACTCTTCTGTAGCTCAAAACTGGTAACCTGTAGAAATTTTTAAATGTCGCGAATGGAGATTTTTATGTTGCAAAGTTTGTTGCCATTCCGCGAGTGGGCGCAATTTTAAAGCATGACATGTTGGGTATCAGTTTACTCTCTGTAACATTATCTTTCACAATATGGAAAAAAAATGGGCTAACTTTACTGTTGTCTTACTTTTTAACTGTGCTTGTATGACCGCTGCGCAAATATGGTGTGATATAAACTTTTGCAGCACCGCCATTTTATTCTCTAGGGGGCTAGAAAAAAATATATATCATTTTTGGGGGTTATAAGTAATTTTATAGCAAAAAAAAAAATGGTTTTAACTTGTAAACGCCGAACTCCAAAAAGAGGCTCGGTCCTTAAGTGGTTAAAGTTCACATGCGTGTAAAGGCAGGTGTCCCAATACTTTTGGTAAAATAGTGTATTTAGCTTATCTGAACTCATCGGGTTTTTGGGTTTGCGTTTTGATATCTAAACTTACTAATCTAATTACCTTGTCCTCGGCACTACCCAGTATGTTTGTTCCGTGATCAAATATCCTATGCAAGACGCCACTACATTTTCTTTTTTTTTTTTGACACTGCCCTGTATATATGTCATGTGATCTTATATCACATGACATACATACAGGTCATTTTTTTTTTTTTTATTTTGGAAGAGTTTACAAGCCGTTGCCACGCCATGGATTTTGTGCATTGTGTGTTTCTCATATTCCTGAATGCAAATGTTAAGCCATTCAGTTACAGGACAGTGCCTCTAGAAAGAAGCTCAATGCCTTGTTTCCATGAACAGTGAAGGATTATGGAAATTTCCCCAGTTCTCATAGTCACCGGGAAATTAATATTCACATGCAGAATGTTCCTGATCCTCCTTCTCATTCCTGTGTTTTAATTTTGTTATTTCATTTCATGTTCGACTTCATTACCCGGTGTTACGGAAACCTCGGCTCGCATACTTCGCTTAAAGGGGATGGAACAGTTTTTGTCATTAAAATAAAATAATTTAAAAAATATATATATTGTCAGGCAACTAATGGTCATCAATGGTGGAGGGTGGAGAAAACAAAACAAAAAACTGTAATTACTTTTTCCCCCAAGATGTCCAGTATGATTTAAGATGCGGTCAACTTCCTAAATTAGCTGTAAAAATTAAGCACTGAGAAGGAAATTATGACCCATGCCCTTCAGAATCCAAATTGCTGCTCTGTGTTTGAACTGTGATATCCATATACAGGGTGGGCCATTTATATGGATACACCTTAATAAAATGGGAATGGTTGGTGATATTAACTTCCTGTTTGTGGCACATTAGTATATGTGAGGGGGGAAACTTTTCAAGATGGGTGGTGACCATGGCGGCCAATTTGAAGTCGGCCATTTTGAATCCAACTTTTGTTTTTTCAATAGGAAGAGGGTCATGTGACACATAAAACTTATTGGGAATTTCACAAGAAAAACAATGGCTTGCTTGTTTTTAACATAACTTTATTCTTTCATGAGTTATTTACAAGTTTCTGACCACTTATAAAATGTGTTCAATGTGCTGCCCATTGTGTTGGATTGTCAATGCAACCCTCTTCTCCCACTCTTCACACACTGATAGCAACACCGCTGCTAGCACAGGCTTCCAGTATCCGTAGTTTCAGGTGCTGCACATTTCGTATCTTCACAGCATAGACAATTGCCTTCAGATGACCACAAAGATAAAAGTCTAAGGGTGTCAGATCGGGAGACCTTGGGGGCCATTCAGCTGGCCCACGACGACCAATCCACTTTCCAGGAAACTGTTCATCTAGGAATGCTCGGACCAGACACCCATAATGTGGTGGTGCACCATCTTGCTGGAACTATGATGTCGGTGATAGGGAATTGCTGGCCATCAAGTCAGCTTTGGAGGAATGGCGGTACCTCCTGGAAGGAGCAGCTCACCCGGTATTGGTTTTTAGTGACCATAAAAACCATAAAAAAACCATATGCTGTGAAGATACGAGATGTGCAGCACCTGAAACTACGGATACTGGAAGCCTGTGCTAGCATTTCTCCTGCGGTGTTGCTATCAGTGTGTGAAGAGTGGGAGAAGAGGGTTGCATTGACAATCCAACACAATGGGCAGCACATTGAACACATTTTATAAGTGGTCAGAAACTTGTAAATAACTTATGAAAGAATAAAGTTACGTTAAAACCAAGCACACCATTGTTTTTCTTGTGAAATTCCCAATAAGTTTGATGTGTCCCATGACCCTCTTCCTATTGAAAAAACAAAAGTTGAATTCAAAATGGCCAACTTCAAAATGGCCGCCATGGTCACCACCCATCTTGAAAAGTTTCCCCCCTCACATATACTAATGTGCCACAAACAGGAAGTTAATATCACCAACCATTCCCCATTTATTAAGGTGTATCCATATAAAATGGCCCACCCTGTATATATATATATACACACAGTGCCTTGAAAAACTATTCATACCCCTTGAAATTTTCCACATTTTGTCATGTTACAATTATAAACATAAATGTATTTTATTGGGATTTTATGTGATAGACCAACACAAAGTGGCACAGAGTTGTGAAGTGGAAGGAAAATTATAAATTGTTTTTTACATTTTTTACAAATAAATATGTGAAAAGTGTGGGGGGCATTTGTATAGCGCCCCCCTGAGTCAATACTTTGTAGAACTGCCTTTCTCTGCAATTACAGCTGCAAGTATTTTTGGGGAAGTCTCTACCAGCTTTGCACATCTAGAGAGGACATTTTTGCCCATTCTTCTTTGTAAAATATCTCAAGCTCTGTCAGATTGGATGGAGAGCGTCTATGAACAGCAATTTTCAAGTCTTGTCACAGATTCTCAATTGGATTTAGGTCTGGACTGTGACTGGGCCATTCTAACACATGAATACGCTTTGATCTAAACCATTCCATTGTACCTCTGGCTGTTTTATGTTTAGGGTCGTTGTCCTTGTTTTAAGGTGAACCTCGTCTCAAGTCTTTTGCAGACTTCTTCTAAGATTGCCCTGTATTTGGCTCCATCCATCTTCCCATCAACTCTGACCAGCTTCCCTGCCCCTGCTAAAGAAAAGCATCCCCACAACATGATGCTGCCACCACCATGTTTCACAGTGGTGATGGTGTTGTCACGTACCTGGTGGATGAGTCTGACTTATGCAGTAGGCAACCTCCCTTACGACTCTGACTCGGGAACCCCTGGTAGAGTAGACAGGTGGCTCGGGAGTGCAGGATGGCACGAGGGTCGGACTGGGTCTCTGGTGTTGGTAGAAGTCCGTTGATGCACTCGTGCAGTTGAAGAGTGGTCATACAGGCCGGGTCGTAGAACAGGCTGGCAGCGCGGTACAAGAGGAGCAGGCAGATGGATGGTCGGGTTCAGGCAGGGTCGTCAACAGGCTGGCAGGCAAAGTACAGGAGGGCTTAGGCAGGAGAGTGGTCATAGACAGTCCAGGGGTCGGTGCAGGCAGAAATCAGCAAAGTCGGGCAAGACGGGTCACAGGAACAGAGAATCAGAGTACAGGTTGCTCAGGAACACACGCTACATGCTGTAGATCAGACAGCACGTGCTGCAGGTGGTGCACAGCAGAAATAGAGCCATTTGGAGCCATTTCCGGCGTGTGAACGCGAGTGGGCATGCGCGAACGTGCACATAGTGCCAAAAACGTTCAGAAATGCAGATTTTCTCTAACAGGTGTGTTCAGGGTGATGTGCAGCGTTAGTTTTCCGACCCACACATAGTGTTTTGCTTTTAGGCCAAAAAGTTCCATTTTGGTCTCATCTGACCAGAGCACCTACTTCCACATGTTTGCTGTGTCCTCCACATGGCTTCTCGCAAACTGCAAACAGGACTTCTTATGGCTTTCTTTCAACAATGGCTTTCTTCTTACCACTCTTCCTTAAAGGCCAGATTTGTGGAGAGCATGACTAATAGTTGTGCTGTGGACAGATTCTCCCACCTGAGCTGTGGATCTCTGCAGCTCCTCCAGAGTTACCATGGGCCTCTTGGCTGCTTCTTTGATTAATGCTATCCTTGCCTAGCCTGTCAGTTTAGGTGGACGGTCATGCCTTAGTAGGTTTGCAGTTGAGCCATACTCTTTCCATTTTTGGATGATGGATTGAACGGTGTTCTGTGAGATGTTCAAAGCTTGGGATTTTTTTTTATAACCTAACCCTGCTTTAAACTTCTCCACAACTTTATCCCTGACCTGTCTGGTGTGTTCTTTGGCCTTCATGATGCTGTTTGTTCACTAAGGTTCTCTAACAAACCTCTGAGGGCTTCATAGTACAGCCTTTTTTATACAGAGATCAAATTACACACAGGTGGACTCTATTTACTAATTATTTGCACTAGATTTTAGTTAGGAGTATCAGAGTAAAGGGGGCTGAATACAAATGCACGCCACACTTTTCATATATTTATGCAGCGCCTCCATAGTGTATAGGTGCTTAGAGAGAAGATTTTTGCTAGGAGAGGCAAATTTATTCAGGCTTGACTGATGCGCAGGCCTGATTGTTTTGCTTTGGGCCAAGAAATGGCCCAAGAAGGAGACTGCAGGAAGGAACACCTCTTGGTCACTCCTCCCCTTTTCTTCAGAACATTCTGGAAAAGGGGGGATGGACAGAGGAGGTGAAGCTTTCTGAAGTATTTTAAGGAGCCCTGACCAATCCCCAACCTGAATTGGCAAGGGGCAGGCCTCCTTAAATACTGTGGTCTGCCAGTGGGAGGGAGGAGAGTTTCTGGTAGAAGAGCTGGAGATGTAGCAGGTGCTGCGGAGACCCCGAGGGAGCCCTCAGTCTGGGCCTGGAGGCTCGAGAAGTGGAAGGAACCCCTCTAACAACACACAGAGGAGTTCTGACCAAGGAGC
>BLSH010081166.1:302149-313768 GCA_018402905.1 Glandirana rugosa
GAAATGGACTGGGGGATCTCTGTCCTCAGTCTTTCTCTGTCTCTGTTTAGAAACAGAAAAATATAATATTGCAAAAAATAATAAAAAAACTAAATTGTAAAAAAATAAACTACTGGCACCGATCTCTGCCCTTCAGGCATATATATATACACACACTCATGTTTGTTTGCGCTATGTGGTGCCACCCTAATGCAATAGGCTGCGCACACCTATGGCCCTAGTATGTGTATGTATGAATGTGAGTTAGGGTCCTTAGATTGCAAGCTCCTTGAGGGTAGGGACTGATGTGAATGTACAATGTATATATGTAAAGCGCTGCGTAAATTGACAGCGCTATATAAGTACCTGAAATAAATAAATAAATAAGTCATCTGGTGCTGCTGTGTGTCTCCGGCCTGAATCAGCCCAAGAGCATATGGGCTTGATCTGAGTGGATCCCTATTTGCTGTCCAACATCCATCAGACAGGGCCGGCATTCTGGCACGCCGACCATTAGGTGGGAGAGAGGGCTGACCTTCGGCTGCATCGCATAGCGCCACACACTGGTGAAAAATGAAATTGATGTACAAATATGTGGACTTATCCTGAAGAAGCAGGAAATGTGCGAAACGTTGATAAATACTCCACACAGCAAGCAATCAGCATGTCCTTTTGGATGTTATTGGTGTAATGCGTAATGTACATCTAAAAAGTTTTATGCAAATCTCATGTATTTTTGTACTTAATAAAATGTATTGTTTTTAAGGAATTCCTGTTAATGTGTGCTCACTTTAGACCACCACAATCCAATAAGGTCCCTTGAATAGATGAGACTTGTCCTCTGATCTGTTTTTATTATGAAAACCTAATCACTGAAATATTATATGAATTATAAAATATTATGAAAATACAATACAAATATAATACATACAGTATCTCACAAAAGTAAGTACACCCCTCACATTTTTGTAAATATTTTATTCTATATTTTCATGTGACAACACTGAAGAAATGACGCTTTGCTGCAATGTAAAGTAGTGAGTGTACAGCTTGTATAACAGTGTAAATTTACTGTCCCCTCAAAAGAGGAGATTGATGGGGGGATATGATCAACATGTACAAATATATAAGTGGTCCATATAGTGAACTTGGTGTTGAGTTATTCACTTTAAGGTCATCACAAAGGACAAGGGGCACTCTTTATGTCTGGAGGAAAATGGATTTCATCTCCAAATACGGAAAGTTTTCTTCACAGTCAGAGCTGTGAAAATGTGGAATAGACTCCCTCCAGAGGGGGTTTTGGCCAGCACAGTAGATTTCTTTAAAAAAGGCCTGGATTCTTTCCTTGGTGGTGGTCACTGATGGGTGACCGGTGTCTGGCGGTGATCACTAATGCGTGACGGGTGACTGGAGGTGGTCACAGATGCGTGACAGGTGACTGGCGGGGGTCACTGATGGGTGATGGGTGACTGGCGGTGGTCACTGATGGGTGACGGGTGTTTGGTGGTGGTCACTTATGGGTGACTGGTCACGGTCACTGAAGGGTGATGGGTGACTGGCGGTGGTCACTGATGGGTGATGGGTGACAGGCCACGGGTGACTGTCGGTGGTCACTGATGGGTGACAGGCCACGGTCTGTGTTGGGTGACAGTTCACTGATGTGTGGCGGTTGACACACCACAGTAACTGATGGGTGACGGGTGACACGCCACGGTCACTGATGGGTGTCGGGTGACAAGCCACGGTCACTGATGGGTGATCGGTGACATGCCATGGTCACTGATGGGTGACACGCCACGGTCAGTGACGGGTGACACTCCCCAGTCAGTGATGGGTGACGGGTGACACGCTACGGTCAGTGATGGGTGACAGGCCACGGTCACTGATGGGTGATGGGTGACATGCCACGGTCACTGACCTGTCATGGGGTCAGATGGGGTGACTGTTGGGTGACAGGTGCATTGGGGGGGGACAGGGATGAAGTGACAGGTGTGTGTTTCTACTTTACAGATCAGTAACTCACTGATCCCAGCTCTTCTCTCCTCACACTGAAACTGTGTGAGGAAAGAAGAGCTGGTAACAGTGAGTTACCGCTCTGTTTACATTGGATGTGATCGGCTGTGAAGTAGATCACAGCCGATCACAAGGTAACAGCCGCCGGTCGGCAGGCAGTGTTCCCTGGTTCTCCCGATCGTGCGCATGCGCCGTGCGAATGGGGGAAAGTGCCATTTGTGATCAGCCGTGACTTCGTCAAGGCCGATCACATGGTAAACAGCCATAACCAATGGCTGTTCACCCCCGTCTGTAACGCGGTGTGTCCTGGGGACACGGCGCCACCGGCAGAGCCGGGATGCGCGCGCCCGATCGCGCGCAATCCCGGCTTAAAGGGGCGACGTCATATGACGTCCGCCCGCAACGAGAGCCGCTCCGCTCCACCGTCATTTGACGGTGGGCGGTAGGCAAGTGGTCAATGGCATCCCAGTCTTATTCCGTAGGGTTCAATATTGAGTTGGCCCACCGTTTGCAGCTATAACAGCTTCATCTCTTCTGGGAAGGCTGTCCACAAGGTTTAGGAGTGTCTATGGGAATGTTTGACCATTCTTCCAGAAGCGCATTGTGAGGTCAGGCACTGATGTTGGATGAGAAGGCCTGGCTCGCAGTCTCCACCCATTCATCCCAAAGGTGTTTTATCGGGTTGAGGTCAGGAATCTGTGCAGGCCAGTCAAGTTCCTCCACCCCAACCTCGCTCATCCATGTCTTTATGGACCTTGCTTTGTGCACTGGTCCAAATCATTTGGTGGAGGAGGGATTATGGTGTGGGGTTGTTTTTCAGGGGTTGAGCTTGGCCCCTTAGTTCCAGTGAAGGGAACTCTTAAGACGTCAGCATACCAAGACATTTTGGACAATTTCATGCTCCCAACTTTGTGGGAACAGTTTGGGGATGGCCCCTTCCTGTTCCAACATGACTGCGCTGCAGTGCACAAAGCAAGGTCAATAAAGACATGGATGAGCGAGTTTGGGGTGGAGGAGCATGACTGGCCTGCACAGAGTCCTGACCTCAACCTGATAGAACACCTTTGGGATGAATTAGAGTGGAGACAGCGAGCCAGGCCTTCTCATCCATCATCAGTGTCTGACCTCACAAATGCTCTTCTGGAAGAATGGTCAAACATTCCCATAGACACTCCTAAACCTTGTGGACAGCCTTCCCAGAAGATTTGAAGCTGCTCCTGACCTCAACCCGATGTGTGTAAAGGCAGGTGTCTTAATACTTTTTTGTAATATACTGTACTGTACATGTATGGCTGTATTAATGATTACAGATCTGCTTTAAGATCAGACTTAAGAAAGTGGATAAATGGTGCTTGAACCCTGAGGCTTATATATATATATATGCAGAGGCGTAGCGTGGGGGGTGCCAGGGGGGCCATTGCCCCGGGCGCAAGATTTGGGGGGGCGAATTCCCGCACCAGTGTGTGTCACTCTGGCTCCGATCTCCTTTTTATCTTTACTGTGTCCCCTGCGATCCGGCCGCCATGTTTATGGTCAGCTGAGCGGCCGGCACCCTGTGATTGGGCAAAAGAGGGTCATGTGTGGTGGTGGGGCTGGCCTATCCGTGATTGTGGGTGGAGCATGCGCGAAGACTGCTCCTGGAGAGTCCCGCCTCCACGGTCCACCTCATGAGACTCCGCCATCTTCTCCTCTTCCTGAGTGACTCCCGCCAGATCTGACTGGGACTCCCCTAGTGGTCGGATTCCGATCTTCCCCCCCGGCTCTCCCATCGGTTGTTGCAGCTAGAGACGAGCCGAGCGTTATATATGATCCATCCCCTGATCCTCATGGACAGCAGGTGAGCAGTGAGCTAGCATGCCTGATTGCCATTTGACTGTCGCCAGCTCACTCCCTTAATGAAATTAAACCTGGCTGGCAGCACAGCTCAGAGTGACTGAGTCAGTGGGAATGAGATTTCCCTGTAGTTTGATCTTTTGATGCAATGCTCCATGGCCAGTCCAGGGGGGTGCTAATAGGACCAGTGGAGGAGAGGGCAGCACTGCTCAGAGTGAGTGCAGTCTGCAGCAGGGGCGTAACGATAGGGGTTGCAGGGGTTGCAATTGCAACCGGGCCCCATGGTCCAGGGGGCCCATGTGCCTCCCTTGTACACCTGAATAGGAGGGATGGCGGGGGTGGCATTTAGAGGACCCAATCTCCTCCATTTTCCTCTATCCAGTTTACTTGTCTTCTGCTGTTCCCAGGGCCCCTGTGTGCTTCCCTGGTCCCCCTGGGGCCTGCTGCAGAACTTGTGAAAGGGCCCCACTGCAGTACCGTAATAAAGGGACCCACAATAGGAGTAAAGGGCCCCAGGATCAGTGGGAAGAGGGAAGGGCCCTGGCCAGGGGTCAGGGGGCCCTTCATAATTTCTTGCACCGGGGCCCTGAAGGTTCTAGTTACGCCTCTGGTCTGCAGATGTCTGTGCATTACATAGTGGGGCTACCCTGGTCTTTAAAGGGGTAAAGTAAAGCATAGCACCGTGCTATGCTTTACTTTACCGCTTTAAAGACCAGGGTAGCCCCACTATGTAATGCACATCTGCACAGTGCACTCAATCTGAGCTGTTCTGTCAGTCAGGTTTAATTCCTTTGCTCCATCACCCTCCCTCCAGTACAGGGGGATGCTATGCTTTACTTTACCTCTTTAAAGACCAGGGTAGCCCCACTATGTAATGCACAGACATCTGCAGACTGCACTCACTCTGAGCAGTGCTGCCCTCTCCTCCACTGGTCCTATTAGCACCCCCCTGGACTGGCCATGGAGCATTGCATCAAAAGATCAAACTACAGGGAAATCTCATTCCCACTGACTCAGTCACTCTGAGCAGTGCTGCCCTCTCTTCCACTGGTTTGGTGTGATCATGGAGTGACTGGCAGATCACCATGTGTTCCCTGCAGCAAAAGAGGCTCAGCTTGTCCCTATGGCCCCTGCAGGTGTCTGGCATGGAGGACTGGGCACAGGAGGACTTTTCTCTTGGCACCTGGCTGCAGCTTGTAGGGTGGTGGTGGTGGCAGTTCTCCAATGACGTTCTCTCTTAGATTAATGATCTCTGCTGCCCCAGAGGAGTCCAAGGATATGGTGGCCACCTGCTCATCAGGTATCCACTCCTCAGCAAAGGGGGAATTGGTGTCCTTGTCTGCAGAGCGTAGGCTGCCCTTTGCCAGTCCAGGAGTGGGGCCCTATGATCACCCAGAGTTGGGGCACTGTGTCCGGCATGGACATGGCAGCAGGAGGCAGCTGCTGGAAAATTATCTGGATAGGATTTCCTCCTATCTGCACCTGTCCCCAGGTAAAAGCCTGCACCCTGGGAGGAGCCCCGAGCAACTTTTTCCAAACAAGAGGTTGCTTCAAAGTTAGCAAAGAAATGGCAGTGGACATTCCCTCCCTGAGGATGGTGACAGCCAGGTCCTCACTGCCCATTGACTGATTATTGCATGATAAGTGTGGATCTCAGCCAGGCAACCAGTCAGTCATTGTACAGAGACAGGCATGGCCCAGGCCACAGACTGAGGGACTACAGGGCCCAGCAGGATCAGACTAGGAAACTGAGGTCTCTGGGGAATCAAACCTCTCAGTTTTCTAAAAGAACTACATATTCTAGAAGAACAATTTTACAAGCCATTGGTTTATCTTACTAGTCAGCCTATGCCTTTCCTGGTGCTGTAGAGCTAAATATCACAGGGCTAGGCAAATTAGGCAAATTATGTGACTAAATAACCCAGCACGATCAGACAAAGAGATGTAGGTATTATAGGCTGACTATTAAAATAAATTCATGGCTTGTATAGGCTGTTCTTCTGGGATATGTAGTTTTTTAGAACCTGGATGATTTCCTAGTCTGATCATGCTGGGTTATTTAGTCACATAATTTGCCTAGCCTGGGTGTGCATGGAAATGTAGTTCTACAGCACCAGAAAATGTATAGGCTTCCTATACCTTTTTTGGTACTGTAGAACTACATATCCCAGCACATCCAGGCTAGGCAATGTATGCTTTTTATTATTTATTTTGTATTTTCATAAAATACATGTGCTTAGGGGGTAAGGGGTTTTATACTGTATTAGTCGAAGGGACTCATTGAGTGCTAAAAGTCTATGGGTTTGGGGGCGCAAATTACTTGCCTTGCCCCGGGCGCTGACAACCCACGCTACGCCACTGTATATATGTACTGTATATATTTTATATGATGTTATCCAATAGTATGTCAGTGGTATGGGAAATCTTATTATTGGGTTGGTGGTTTCTAAACACCAAAGGATTTCCATGATCACCTTGGATTGTAATAGGGGTGAGTGAAGGTGGAACAGTAGTACCACACCATGATGTTAAGGTTCAGACAAGCTCATAGAGCAATAACGTTCTGGGAGCTGTAATTCTGCCCCTACAATGCAACATAGAAATAAATAAATTATTTATATATACATCAACATACCACATGATTCTGAAAGTTAGGGAACAAAATCAAACGTTAGTCATGGCAAAATAAAAGTAAAATGATATTAACCATTTAACCACTTCAATACCGGGCACTTACCACCCTTCCCAACCAGACCAATTTTCAGCTTTCAGCGCTGTTGCATTTTGAATGACAATTGCGCGGCCGTGCGACGTTGTACCCAAACAAGGTTTTTATCATTTTGTTCCCACAAATAGAGCTTTCTTTTGGTGATATTTGATCACCTCTGCGTTTTTTTATTTTTTGCACTATAAGCAAAAAAAGTGTGAAAGTTTTGAAAAAAAAAAGCAATATTTCTAACTTTTTGCTACAATACATATCCGGGGAAAAAAAAAAACGAATTTCTTCCTCAGTTTAGGCCGATATGTATTCTTCTACATATTTTTGGTTAAAAAAAAAAAACGCAATACGCGTATATTGATTGGTTTGCGCAAAAGCTCTCGCGTCTACAAAATAGGGGATAAATTTATGGCATTTTTAATTTTATTTTTTTGCCGTAATGGTGATTTTTAGCGGGACTGCGGCATTGCGGCGGACAGATCGGACACATAACGAACATTTTTGACACTTTTTTTGGGAACCAGTGACATTATTACCGTAATCAGTGCTAAAGACATGCACTGTTATTGTACTAATGACACTGGCAGGGAGGGGGTTAACATCGGGGGCGATCAAGGGGACAAATGTGTTCCCTGTTTGTGTTTTCTAACTGTATGGGGGGACTGTGTGACTGGGGAAACACACAGAACCCTCTCCCTGCATAGCAGAAAGACAATATCTGTGTGCTCTCCTCTGTCAGAACGGAGACCTGCATTGTATACACAGTTCTGTCACTGCGGGGAACGATCGCGGGTGGCCAGCAGACATTGAGTCCATCGGACCCACTCATTGGCTCCCCCGCTGGCCAATGGGAGTGCGCATCCACAAAAGCGAGATCCTGAGCTGACGTACACCTACGGCATTTGCCGCAGTATAATGGCGGCAGCTGGTCGGCAAGCGGTTAAACAAATAATAATATTGTTAATAAAAAAAAGAGTGAAAGAGTGAAATGATAATAATCTTACACTATTAAGAATAATACAGCTGATGAAAATAACAATATTAGCAATAAATAATATTAGCAATATTGGCAGTAACAGCAAAATATTATTCATAATAACAATACAAATAAAAATATTATGTATAAAATATAATGTTATATACACGAAAATAATACTGATCATCAAGAATGCGGTCTTCAAATTATTACTATATTAGTAACCTATATGAAAATGTGGATCATGCATATCAATTTTGAGTAGAGAATTTATAATGCTGATAAAATTGCATGCAGTAAAATATTATGATTTGATAATGAAATATTGGTGTCTGCATCTCCACAGGGGAGATTGACTCTCACTTCCTCATTAGGTCACAACTGTCAGAGAGTGCGGAAAAAAAAAAATCTTCTCCCCAACAGAGACATTGACAATAATATATATTTTTTTAAGTCTTATCAATTCAATCCAAAACTGCAATACAAAAAAAAAATGGTGGTGATTTTTTTTAACCACTTCAGCCCCGGAAGGATTTCACACTTTAGGACCAGAGCACTTTTTGCGATTCGGCACTGCGTTGCTTTAACCGACAATTGCGCAGTCGTGCGACGTTGTACCCAAACAAAATTTGCGTCCTTTTTTTCCCACAAATAGAGCTTTCTTTTGGTGGTATTTGATCACCGCTGCGTCATTTCTGGTCGCCGCTATAAACAAAAGAAGAGCGACAATTTTGCAAAAGATCCCAAATTTCTTACTTTTTGCTAAAATACAAATCCAAAAAAAAAATACAAAAAAACATATTTTTTCATCGGTTTTGGCCGATTTATATTCTTCCTCATATTTGTGATGAAAAAAATCGCAATTGGTGTTTATTGATTGGTTTGCGCAAAAGTGGCCGCGTTTACGGATGATGAGAATTAATTTCTGGGGTTTTTATTTTTTTTTATTTTTTACTAATAATGGTGGCGATCTGCGATTTTTAGCGGTACTGCGATATTGGGGCGGCCATGTCGGACCATTTTGACACTTTTTTGGGACCATTGCCATTTATACAGCGATCAGTGCTATAAAAATGCACTGATTACCGTGTAAATGCCATTGGCAGTGAAGGGGTTAACCTGCAGGGGGCGCTCTAAGGGTTAACTGTGTTCCCTGGGCGTGTTCTAACTGTGTGTGGGCTGCCCTAGCAGGGGAAGGGAAGTGATCCCAGCTTCCATGTAGAGGAAGCCTGTGATCACAGCCCTTCCCCCTCTCACAGAACGGAGATCCGTGTTTACATACACGGACCTCCGTTCTCTCGCTGCGGGGGGGGCATCGCGGGTAGCCGGCAACGATTGAGTCCGCCGCACCCGCTCCCTGGCCCCCCCCGAACACAGTGAGTGTGCGGGCGTGCCTTGCGTGCGTTTTGCGATATCGAGCCACTTTGTTGCCGTCAACCTGCGGTTGATGGTCGGCAAGTGGTTAATCAGCCTGCAGTCAAAAAAAAAAAAAAGATCACTGAACAATGATTTTCCATAAACCTTTACAATCATTTCCTAGCTTCTGTCAACAAAATAATTACAATTTTGATGGTTAACTATGAAAGCCACCATCATGCCTGACTCTGGAGTTGGACTTTAAGTTAGCAACAAACAAATAAAAACCTAAAGCAGGCCAAGCACTGGTAGAGTTTTGCTCAAAATTTTTTGCCTGATTTTTCAATGTTCAGTGGGGTCCAATGGACATTCATTTTCAACAGCAGTGATGAGACAATTTGATGGAGCAGAATTTGAATTTTTTTCTCAAACAAATGAATTTCTAACAGTGTGTGTGGTTTTTGTTCAGTAGAGTATTCGTTCCAAAATCAAAAGTTAAAGCGCAACTCCACTTTTGTTGAGAAAAAATATTCCCCCCCTGGGTGATCTTGCAAGGATTATAACAAACTGTGTTGCAGATTCCTACCATTTGTTATTCTGAAGAAATCCCTGTTTGTTCCTCTGTACTGAGTGGGTCTAATGGGAGTGGTTTCATAATTATCCGTCAGCTGTGCACTTGCAGAGCACTAATGAGGAAATCTGCTGGGTCTGCATCCCTTAAGACGAGTTCCCATTGGAAGTATCTCTCCAAAAATTAAATTTTTGTTGCAGGGGATGCCTGAAATCTGAATTGTATCTTAGGCAGTCTTCTGGGAAAATTGGTGAGCCAATCACACACACAGGAAATGATGTTTCTGGGGAGTGTACAGAACAACTGCAGGTAGCCGTATTTCACTGCATTCAAAGCGGAGTTCCACTCGTTTTTCTAGTTTATTAAAAGTCAGCAGCTACAAAAAGTGTAGATGCTGACTTTTAATAAACAGTAACTTACCTGTCTCCCGGTCCAGCGTTGGCTGCGCCCGAAGCCTCGCTCGTCTCCCCCTCCTCCCTGCGGCGCCGGCATTGCAGGTGTGGGCACCGGACGTGTCTTCACGGCCGGGCACGCGCTGCGCATGCGCGAGTCGCGCTGCGTGTTGCCAGTGGCCAGGCAATCTTCTGGGACCTGTGACGTGTCCCAGAAGATTGCCAGGAGGGAGGGGCCGCCTAGGAGGAGAGGAGGAGTCGCCTAGGCGGCCCAGAAGAGGAAAGAGGAAGAGGGACAGGAAGTCCCTCTGAAAATAGGGTATCCACTACCCCCCAAAAAAAATTACATGCCAAATGTGGCATGTAAGGGGGCGAGGAGTGCTTAAAGCGGAAGTTCCACTTTAAGAAAATTACAGCAGCTGCAGATTGGAAAGGTAATTTTTAATAACATTCAATTACAATATGGCTTGTATCGCAATTATATGCAATATATTCTTTTTTTTTATTTGCTATTTTTTTCCCCACGAAAGTGGAGTTACTTTTTAAAAGTATGTGCTTACCCTGTAGGTTTATCGCCATATCTTGGGCGCCTGTAATTCTTTCTGGTATTTTATTTTTTGTATGTTTAAAAAAACCTAAATAAAGAATTATAAAAAAAAAAAAGTATAAAGCAAGCAAAATTTAGAAGTACTTTAGAAAGACATTCGTTAGGTCATGAAGTGCACGGATGAGAATTTTTCTACAAATTTTCTTATCAATATTTGTACAAACATTCATTTCAAAATCTGCTATTGTGTGGCCAACTTTAGTCCAGCTAACACTTTACGCAGTTATAATAACATTTTTTTTTTTTTTGCTTTTTTTGCTTTTGAAATATGAACAAAAGCTGACCATTGCAGGCACCCCCAGAAGTGTTCTATGGTTTGTCCCAGCTTCTGTCACTGTCACTTTCGCTGGACAGTCTGCATGTAAATGTAGAGGAAAATAATAAAGGCATGAAAATAAAAAAAAAAAAAAAAAAAAAATTCATGTACTGAATACTAGAATTATAGGGGCTAACCACATACAGCTACCAAAATACAATGCATGTGAGGCTCTTTTGCAAAATCTGTCTGCCCCAGTATTTCTGGATTCCAAGGAATATATTTTGTGACTGTGAGCCTTTAACCACTTCCATACAGGACACTTACACCCCCTTCCTTACCAGACCAATTTTCAGCTTTCAGCACTCTCACACTTTAAATGACAATTACTCAGTCATGCTACACTGTACCCAAACAAAATTTTTATCATTTTTTTCTCACAAATAGAGCTTTCTTTTGGTGGTATATAATCACTGCTGGGTTTTTTATTTTTTTCAATATAAGCGAAAAAGTAGCGAAAATTTTGAAAAAAAAACACTTTTTTTTAGTTTGTTTTGAAAAATTTTGCAAAAAAGTAATTTTTCTTCATAAATTTGGGCCATAATTTATAATGCTACATATCTTTGGTAAAAATAACCCAAATTAGTGGATATTATTTATTCTCTGTGAAAGTGATAGAGTCTACAAGCTATGGTGCAAATTATTGAAAATTGATCACACCTGATGTACTGACCACCTATGTCATTTCTTGAGACCCTAACAAGCCAGGAAAGTACAAATACCCCCCAAATGACCCCTTTTTGGAAAGTAGACATTCCAAGGTTTTTAGTAAGAGGCATGGTGAATATTTTGAGACAGGTACCCCAGATGGGGAGACAGGTACTCTGATGGGCACAGACAGGTACTCTGATGGGCAC
>BLSH010081166.1:343918-369588 GCA_018402905.1 Glandirana rugosa
CCCCCCCCCCCCCTACTTCCCGCCACCGCAACCGAACGGCGGGGGGGAGGAAAGGCTTAATAGTTCGTGGTCGGCGGTGACCAAGTCAATAGGGATATGATGTACATTTTCGTTCTTTTGGGCGCGAGTGAGTCCTCATTTTATGTTATTTTTATACTCATCATTTTCCAACCTTACACCTTTTATAACTTTTATAAGTTTTGTAAATTTTATAACAAATCAAACTTCCACCGTCGTGCGTATTTTGTTGTCTAGACATAACAGATTTTCAAGTGACCCTATATATACGTCGCGGATATTAGTGTCTTTTTTGTAAATACACCAGATTATAGTCTTTTTTCAGACAGATAAACTTATGACTGAGTCTAAAGAATATTAGTATACCGTCACACCATTAGGAGTCCAGTGGCGGCTGGTGCTTGATAATTCGGAAAGGAGGGGGGGCGGCAAGCCAACGCCACCGCCCTTCATCCCCCCCCCCCCCGGAGATGATTGCAGGGAACACCTCACCACTGCGCAACCACCAGACCGGCGGCCTCCTTACCTTAGGAGGCAGATGTCCTGACTCCAATCTCCCGTCCTCCTCCCTCCCGTGTCCGAGCCGGGGAGTGGAACCTCTGCAAGTGAGCCATCATGGCGGCTGCTGGGTCGGCCTTCCCCTCCATGCATTTCCTTCCTCCTCCTCCCCTTTGGCCAATAAGGTTGCTTTTACTTTCGGCCCACCGGGAAACGGGTCTCACGACCCGCTTTCTGACTGGCGGGGAGGAGATTTAGTGTGAAAATAGCAAATTTTTATTTGCTATTGTCACACAACTGGGTGGGCTTTGGGCACAGTGCTCTGCGCCCAGAGCCCATCCTTATTTGAAGCCTATTAGAGCCTCTGGCTCTAATCACATGGTTCAAAAAACACACCCCCTCCCATTGGACTCCATGGTCCGGCATCCCTGTATGTAGATCGAGGGGCTGGACGCATGGATGGGGGGGCAGTGCCCTAGGCGCCCCTAATGGACGGGCCGCCACTGAACGTCTTTTCATTTCAACACCAGGTAGATATAAAATACACAAATAAATGTATTAACTACTTTTTTTTTTTTTAAAGCAAAGTAAAGTACCAGAATATGACTTAAAGTGTTACTAAACCCACCACAGTAAAATCAGTCTATATATGCAGTAAATTATTCTTGTTATACTCACTGTGGAACCTAAGGGGTTAATCCTGTGCATTGAGTAAAAAGGCTGTTTGGTCCTGTCTTCTCTGATCCTCCCCTTCATCCACTGTCCCCAATCCATCTCCTGATAGCACTGAGACTTGGGGGCACTCTGCACATGCTCAGTGTGGTGTGTATTGCTAGAGAGTTTGCTTTATTTTTTCTTGCGATCGACACAGGGCCAATCAGCATTGTCCAGACAGAGGGTCAGGGGACCTGTAGCCTCATAGGACAGTCAGAGGAGAATGAAAACTCCTACAAGCTTTAGCCAGACACTGATAGAATTCACAAGACTGCTATATACTGCTGATGAGAAAACGTATTTAGCAGTTTATATTTACTAAAATAATTGCATTTCCATGTTCTGTGTACTGTAGGGGACCAGATATAGTGAATGCAGGCTCCTGGGTTTAGTAACACTTTAACTACTTTTTTAAAGCAATAGTGTAAGTACCCGAATATGACTTAATATTCGCATCTAATCCACTCTACAGCAGAACTTAGAATGAAAGATGAAGAAGAAGCATGAAGAGCCAATCAGGTGTGCTGCATTGCTCATGTGCTAACAAGGGGTAGGCTGATAGAAAGTAAGAGCTGAGTGATATAGTGATTCAGATATGAGGGCATTCGTCTGCCGCTTCTCCTTTCACTGTCCAGTCATAGACTGGGGAAGGGAGATGACCTGTAAGTGTTGCTGAACTACAGATCTTTCCTGTAACTGCAAGATAGGGATTTGCTGTGTGGCGGAGCTGTGCAACTCTCAGGAGTGGATGCACATGAATACAAATGCTTTGGCAGATTAAACAGTTCCTGTATGTGTATTTAATCCCTGTGTTTAGCTACTGTATTCCCCCGGGGTTGAGAATTAAAGCTGAATTTTCCTACAGACAGCTATTTAACGGATATACTGTATATATATATGAATGCACAGAAAAAAGGGTAGGGATTTTTGGCTGTGTCAACCAAATAACAGTAAACATCACATTCAATTGTGAAAGTAGAGAAAAAGGCCTCTATGCATTTAAAAGGGAAGTAGGTTCAACCACCATATAAATAATAATGAAAACTGCGCTGTAAATATATATATATATACTGTATATAACAATGCCTCATTCATATTGCTATATAATCTATAGTCCATATCACTCTTCCAGAACATGTGATTGTTCTTCCAACACGTTTCATGGAACAGCGTCCACTTTTCCAAGGATTTATATGCAGTTATATAAAATTTAAAAAAAAATATGTGATCTTATATATAATCCCCAGCATTCTATATAACTCACAAAACATCTGCAATCTCTACAATACACACCTCACCCATTATACTTATAATGATCCCACATATTTATGTAGCAACCCCCTAGTTAGGTGCTAGGCTGCCATGTAAACTTAGTTCTTCTTTTCAGTGGAGCGGGTGTTAATTGCTTTGGGCTGATCAGGCTTGCAGGCTGGATTGTTTTTTCCTGCCTCCTGGAAAGCTCCAGAACATAGGAGCGGAGCAGGTCAATGAACAGCCTGAATATTTATGGGGTCTCAGCCAATCCCTGAGGAGGCGAGCCTAGTAGGTGGCTGCAGAGAACATAAATAGTTTGAGGCTGGAGCAGTCAAGGTTTTCGTCCAGGAGGAGAAGTTCCCAGCCTGGAGGGCAGCTGCCCTCCCAGGAAGCACAGCTGACACCTGCCAAAAAGCTCAGCGAGGTCCCAGCTAAGCTAGAGCTAGGGGGCCTACCTAATGAAAATCTCTGAAGCTAAATGCAGGGGGATTTCACCTAGGATCTGGTCTGAAGAGTGCACTATGGAAATGTCTACCTGACACAGAAGGGAGGCTTCCATTTACCCTAAGACCCCATACACACTATCCAACTATTGTTGATTTCCTTCAGATTACCAGATTTATCAAATCCATGTAGTGCAAAGGACCGGCCTGATTGCATACAAATTGAAACTCCTAAGGTTTGACCTCATATTATATGGTTTTGGTAAATCTGAAGGAAAAAATCTACAGAAAATTGGGTAGTGCTTATCCAGCTTAAAGAGGAAGTAAACCCTGATGGGGTTTACTTCCTCTATATTCCCCTGCAAAGTAGAAGCATAATGGGCTAGTATGCATTGCATACTAGCCCATTATGTGTCACTTACCTGCAAACAAGGCCTGCGATGTCCAGCGATGTCCCCTGTGCTGGCGGCATCCATCTTCTGTCCCTCTTCCTTCTGGGGGGCCGCGATCTCCAGTTCTGTGACTGGCCGGAGCCGCGTGATGTCACTCCTGCGCATGCGTGCGGGAGCCGCCAGTCACAGCAGGATCACAGTGAAGAAACGGCATGGAGGCCGATTCTTCACTGTGCATGTGCCCGGTGATGTTGGCACATCTAGTACACCGTATATCTCCTAAACCATGCAGGTTAGGGAGATATGCAGGGCACCTACAGGTAATCCTTATTATAGGCTTACCTGTAGGTTAAAGTGGTTGTCACAAGTTGACAACCACTTTAAGGCTTGTAAGTACAAATGTAAGTGCAGGATCTGGGTGACTGTTGCTGCTGTTAATCCCCTGGTGCACTAATACTAAGGCATCTCTGAGCTATTCTTAACCTCTTGCTTACAGGGCACTTAAATTCCCTTCGTGCCCAGGCCAATTTTCAGCTATCAGCGCTGTCACACTTTGAATGACAATTGCGCTACACTGTACCCAAATCACATTTTTATCATTTTATTCACACAAATAGAGATTTCTTTTGGTGGTATTTAATCACTGCTGAGTTTTTTTATTTTTTCCAAAAAAAAACAAAAAAACAGTTTCACTGTTTGTTATAAAGTTTTAAAAACAGATAATTTTTCTCCTCCATTGATGTGCGCTTATGAGGCAGCACCGCTGGGCTCTGATATGCAGCACTGATAGGCACTGAAAAGAAGGCACTGATAGGCACTGATAGGTGTCACTGGTGGGTGGCACTGATGGGTGTTCCTGATGGGCACTGATGGGCACCGATAGACGGCACTGGTGGGCACTGATGGGTGGCACCGATGGATTGGCACTGATGGGTGGCACTGATGGGTGGCACTGATGGTTGGCACTGATGGGTGGCACTGATAGGTGGCACTGATAGGCAGCACTGATGGGCACTGATGGGTGGCACTGATCGGGACTGGTGGTCATTGATAGGTGGCACAGGCAGGCACTGGTAAGTGGCACTGGTGGGACTGGTAGGCGGCACTGATATGCACCTGTAGGTGGCATTGGTGGGCACTGGCAGGTGGAACTGGAGGGCACTGCATAGTAGCAGCGCCTCTCCCTCTTCAGGACCGATGTCTATCTGTCAGAAGCCAGTGATCGGCTTTTTTTCCCCCTCACGCTATCATCATCAGTTACTCAGCAATAAATACAGAAAAAGGCAACCCCTAGACTTTTTATTGAGCCAGAGGAGTGAATGCTGCTGTGTGCCTGTCTGCCACTGCATTAGCGAGAGAGGAACCTGGGACAAATCAGTGGCCCCTCTGGGAGTGAGAGCTATATCTATTGAACTCTTTATCCACTCATGAAATCTTGCTTAATTACTGCTCCCTTGTATTGAAGTACATGCCCTCTGTCCAGATAGTCTGTGATTATATGGTGGGAAAACTAAGAGGGGTCCAGGTGTTGACAGCAGCCTTCCAAATATAGGTGCATAATTGGCCTTCCTAAGCCTTCACGCCACTGAGAATGGACCATCCTTGAATCCTTGAAAAAGTAATTGCCGATATCACTAAGGGACTTATAAGGCCCCCATTTTTCTATACCTCACAGGCTCCCTATTATTTTGTGATTAATCTAAAATGATCATTCACCCACAATTAAATAAAAATAAATGAATTGTCTATCCCCTCTCCCTTAGGAGCACGAGATTAAAGTGGTAGTAAACCCTCCTACCATTTTCAGCCAAGGAAGCTGCCATCTTGGTCTCTGTTTAATCTACAACTGCCATGATGCTGCACATGTGATCAGCTATGACACCAGCCATTGGATGGTTTGTCAGTATGGTTTAGAGCACAACCAATGGGAGTGTTACATTTCCGGCACATGCCAGAAATGTGACTGGTTTTTAACCTGTTAAATGCATGGGTTTACTACCGCTTTAATTTCAGGTCCTTTTGAACACCTTGCACATAGTTGGAAGGAATTTTATCCCAAAAGGCGAGATTACACATATTACTTCCATTCACACAACACATTTAGGATTTACACTATATATAAAATATATCACAATTTTTCCTCAAGTTCAATTATACAAAATTCTCCCAATACCCTAATCGGATCATGATGGGGTCCAGCTCATTCTTAACTCTTTATCAGTGCAACTCACTCTCAACTGCATAATGGTCCAGCTTGCGCTCAACTCTATACATACAATTGATGATGGTCTCTTAATGACTCCCTACTAAGCAATCCTCCTATAGCTTTGAAAATGCAGCAAACCCTACTAGATGATTTCATTCCTACTGCTTCGCCTGTAGTGGAAGTGGAAGCTAGTACCATATGGAACACACATAAGGCTGTTATATGAGGCACCCTTATCCAAATGGCTTCTATAAAAAGAAGCAAAGACTTTATTGAATAGCTAATTGGAATCACAATTTCTCTCCTTAACAACACAGAATAAACAATATCCTTCACCAGTCCTCAAGAGCCAACTGGACTGCATCAAAACTGGCCATTACGTAGGCCTTACCAACCAAGCAGAAAAACGATTTTGTTGGCCCTGTGTTGTCCCCAGGAACAGAAGTAGTAGAGCATTTTACTTTATTCTTAACATTTTCACACAAGCTTTCCCATTATTTATGACTCAGCCTTAGAGCCTCAACCAGTTCCCTTCTTTACCTGAGGATTTTTTGCAACACCTTGGGAGCTCCCATCACCAAAATGAAGTTCCAATGGGCCTTAAAAGCATTACAAATGAATTAATGCTCAGTTCCAGATGGGTTTACTACCAATTATTATAGATAGTTTAGCACCATCTTGATCCCATAGCTTGTACTAAACCAACTTCTTAGTGAGAACAACTTGGGTTCTAACACACTAACACACTAATGCCTCGTACACACGGGTCGACGATTGTATACGATCGTACGAATGACTGTTGTATGCTAAATCGACCGTTAGTACACGCGATTAGAACAGCCGACGTATGACGGTCGTACAACAGAAGTTGTATGAGCAGGCTAGAAAACTTGGTAGTACCAATAAGCGGTTGTACGACCGTTGTATCGTGTGTACAGAGAAGTTGGTCCAACAAGTTGTATTGTGCAAAACACTCATGCTCAGAAGTCAGGAACGGCCGGACACTACTTACATGCACCTGAACTTTCTCTTTATACGTTCATAACACATCGCTACGTTCAGCTTGGTCGTACGATCGTGTAGTGCATGTCAGTATGCTCGATACAACAGCCAACATACGATTTGGTCCGTTTGGTCGTAAGACCGTCGAACCGTGTGTACGAGGCTTAACAGCCGGTGTCTATATGCTGCCAAAACCAATTATCGATAGTCCATAATGGGCTAACTACAGGCCCATTTGTCCATTGAATTTAGATGTCAAATTTCCTTGCTAAAATTCTATCATATTGGCTCAATGTAGGCATCCATAAATTTATAGGGAAAAAAACAAGTTGGATTTAAGCCACATCGCCAAGCAGGAAATAACTCGATGCCTCATATACCTTACTTACCTGACTAAGTCGAAAAACATGCACTCATGCTATAATTGATTAATATCGGGAAGGCACAGTTTCTTGGCCAAACCTCATGTGCCTTCTACAGAGGTGGTGATTTGGCCCAATTTTATGAATCCAAAAGCATTTATGTAGTATGAGAGGTTTAATTCCTCTACTTATTTCCGATAGGAAGAGGCACGAGGCAGGGGTGTCTTCTTTTTCCTCTGCTTTTTTGTCAGGCAATTGAGTCCTTTTTACTTTCCATCAAATCCAGCCTGAACATACAAGGTCTGAAAGTGGTTGGCTACCATTATAAGTTATGCTTGTTCGTTTACTTTTTTTGCCAGTATTTCTGGGGCCCAGGTCAACAGCAATTCATCTCATGCCCTGCAAACCAACTACGTTCATCATGGGGAACCATTGTGCCTACGCTATTCCATATTCACTGTTGCAAAAATAACACTACTAAAAACATGGTGGTCCAACTCTCCTAAAATTACAGGGGTCGAATATAAAAGGACTTGATCTACTTAAAGTAGTTGTAAACCTTTGATTTTTATAAAAATAACAAACATGCCTATACTTACCTGGTCTGTACAATGGTTTTGCACAGAGCAGCCCCAATCCTCTTTTTCTGGGGTCCCCCGCTGGCGCTCCTGGCTGTTCCTCTTCATCGAGTGTCCCCACAGAAAGCTGCTTTATCTGGGGGCACCCATCATGCAAGCTCACTCCCGAGTCCCTGCCTGACGAAGGGGTCCTGCGTGGCTCCGAAACGTTGCACTTTCTGTGATGTGATCTCTCTTTGAATAAAGAACTTTTGGATGGTGATCCTTGGTGTGCTGGCGAATACTTACACTTGATTAACGCTTCCAGTATCCAGCTGGGAATCGCTGCAGCACCCACCCCTACACAGGCCTTACTTTGCTAGAAAGGCGTGTGCTGGGAAAATTGACAAGATTGTCCAATGAGGAGGGCAACAGCAGCTGGAGCCGATGCGCTGATGCACATCGCTGGATCGGATTGGGCTCAGGTAAGAAAAAGGGTGGTTCTGCAGCACAGAAGGTTTTTCACCTTAATGCATAGAATGCATTAAGGTGAAAAACCTGAAGGGCCCTTTCACCCGGGAGCCTCCATGGAGGCGCAGAGCGGAGACGGACCCAGTCCCGCTCTCCTCTATGGGGAGATCGGGTGAAATAGACCGCCTGTCCATTTTCATTTGATCATATCCAAGCCGCCAGATGGAAAATAGGACCACTATCCATATGGATGTTGCGTAACAGGAATGGATAACAGTGGATGTCAGCGAACATGTCACCACTGACATCCGCCGCTCCATAGTAGTGAATGGAGGGTCCGCCTGAAAAACTGATGGGTGGACTTGATCGGACAGCCCGTGTGAAAGGGCCCTAAGGCTTTACAATCACTTTAATGAAACATTTTGGATATACGACATCCATCAACAAATTTAGGAGACTTGGTCCTCATGGATAACAACCTATCTCCTAAAAAAAATGTGAAAACACTTATTGACTATTTGGTTGGTATATGGAGTATAAGGGTTTTGATTAGGATCTTGGGTGGCCTGGAAAGGATATGTTTCCTTCCCCATTCCCTCCACCCCCTTTCTGATGGGTGTCCCCTTCCCCCACTTTTGACTTTATTTTTGGCTACAACGTGATTGGCCTTCCAGGGACACATGGCTATGTCCGAACCCTTAAGGATTGGGTCAGAAGAGGCTACTGAGACCACATACACTTGTAATTAAATGTCAATGATTGCCTAATAGACATTATAATGTTGTCCTGTCACTTCGCAAATTGCCATAAGTATGTCAATCCTCTGTAATAAATAAAAAATAAAGGCTCTTATTATTTTCATGTAACTGGTTTATTAAAAATGTAATAAAAATGATTGAAACTGAAAAGTGTAGCCATAACAACTTACATACTGCGGTGGCCATTTGAGGAAACAGATGTTATCTAGTTGCGGAGGGTTATTGAGGTTACAGTACAAATAGCTATTGTACTTTGCATTACTTTAATGAAGGTACACATTCATCAGATACCAGACTGTTGCATTTACACTGACTCAGGGGACAGAGCTTACTTCCTGAGTCTTTTTCATTTTCATCCTGGCACCTTGGTAACCTGGCTCCAGGTCATGATCCATCAAGCTGCAATGGGACATAAGGCACACTGAAGTGCTTGTAAAGGCATGCCAAAGTGACTTCCCACTTAATAATGTTTCATTTTTTCACCTATAGATTGCTGTAAAATACAGTAAACACAGGTTTTACCTTGCAGTACCAAAACACTTGATAATGAATTGTAGAGCAGTATGTTGCAATGTCATTAATTTGCAAACACACATGTGTTTCTGTAAGGAAAGGCCTTCTATGCGCGGGCTAAAACATGTTCCCTTTCGTGCTTGCAAGAATTGGGTACTGGCTAATGCATACATGTGCACTGGCGCATGCATGCACCTGTGACAGATGTTGGCACCAAACGGGCTATTTAAACTCAGCCAGTGCTCAGGATCAGTGCTGCTTTGTCTTTCAGCCTTCCATGCATCCTGTGTTCCTGTATCCTGATTCCAGTTGCCGAACCGGCTTGTGTGACCACTCTCTGAACTTTGCCTGCACCGACCCCTGCTTATCCTTTTGCTTCTATTCCACCAATATTCTATTGGCTCCTGACCCGGCTTGTACCTAGACCATGCTATTGCCTGCTCATCTGATCCACACATCCCAAGTCTCCCATGAGATGTGGGAGTCTCCCGCATTTTGGCTGCGGCTCCTGGGCTCCTGTGAGAGGCGGACAATCTCCCGGCTGCAGGGTCGATCCTGGGTGGCAGTGGGGTATAGGGTTGCCACCTCATCCCTTTAAACCCGAACACATATTGATTACACAGGTTCTGTGGCTGATTAGATTAGATTAGATTAGATTAGATTCAACTTTATTGTCATTACACATGTACAAGTACAATGCAACGAAATGCAGTTTAGGTCTAACCAGAAGTGCAATAGTAATAAAAGCAGGATATACAGTTTTGCATAATATAGGTAAATGGATATGTACATTAGCAAAAATTAAGAGATGGTAATGCAAGTTATTACATGTTAATGTTAATATTAATGGTAGTGCAAGTTATTACATGTTTATAAAGTGCAGTAGTGGCTGTAGGTGTGCAAATAAGCAGTTGATGAATTAGTCCCATAAGTTATGTACAGTGGTGTAAATGATATCCGGGGGAGGGGAGGGGGTTCAGAGGGATTAAGGTGTAATTAAACTCACTTGGTGTCTTATCTGCATTAAATTAGCCTCATAACCGGTGTTATTCATATGTGTTCGGGTTTAATGGGATGAGGTGGCAACCCTAGTGGGGTATCATCCCCACCCTGCACACATGGATGGTTTCCTGGTTCACAGATGGAATGATCAGTGCATCGGGGGAAAGCTGTGAGCACCAATCTCCCTATATAGCTGAGAGCCGCTTCTCCTCTTCTACCTCCCGCGGCTATACAGGGAGATCAGTGCTCACAGCTGTCCCTCCCGATCATTCCCAGCTGTTTCCTGTCCTTCTCCGGCCCCACATCCTCCTTCTCTGGCCCCAGTCCGTGTCCTCCTCTGCCCCCTGTGTCTTCCCTCCCCGTGTTTTCCTGTGTGTTAAGAACCCTAATTTATTTGCAAGCTGCTTCCTCCAGATGAAAGCACCCTAATCTATGCATTCCATACCACTATGGGGAACCAGGCTCACCTCTGAGGAGATTCAGCACTACCCACCAACTTTTTTTAGCAGTCTTAAGCTCCATACACACCATCAGATTTTCTGTAGACTTTTGTCTTCAGATTTACCAAAACCATATAATATGAGGTCAAACCGGAAGAGTTTCAATTAGCATGCAATCAGGCAGGCCCTTGCACTACATGGTTTTGGTAAATCTGAAGACAAAAGTCTACAGAAAATCTGATGGTGTGTATGGGGCTTAAATGTCATCCAGTTAGGATTCAGATGTGCTTTCTAAAGTGGGCTGTCAATCAATATGGTATCGTGTAAGTACCTCCACAATCCGGGGTGCAAATTGCCATCATCCCTTTGTTTATTTGAAACCAAAAAACTATTACCCCTATAGGTTGGGACTTTATAGGCAATTTCAACAGACTCTAATTGTAAAAATATATATAATTTATTATGACAATTTTAAAATATTATCCAAAATTGGACCAATATAACACATATTACAGAGACAACCGGTTGTTAAATTCTGCACATATTACAGAAAGAAAAATGAACATTTTGTGTCAATGATGGTATCGCCCAACCCAAGAAAGGTCTCTTGATGGACCACTGGCCTGCCCTAGGAGGGTTCACAATATTTTAAAATTGTCATAATAAATTATATATATTTTTACAATTAGAGTCTGTTGAAATTGCCTATAAAGTCCCAACCTATAGGGGTAATAGTTTTTTGGTATCAATCAATATGGTTGCATGGCACTTTAGCAAGTCTTAGAGTCTAATTAATGAAGCAAGGATAAGGGTGATGGCTCTGGACCGTGCATCTTCAAAATCAAATCAACATTGCCTGTTCCCATATCTCTGTCTTCAAGACAATATCACAAGATCCATGAAAACAATAGTATCTAATTTTCTGCAGTGAAAGGGTCAATAACTCAGAGAGATCAGTGCTCTAATTCTTCGGACTTCTCTTTAGGCCGATGGAATGCAAAATTACAGGTCTGCCTTCTTTTTCAGCCTGGAGGCATGAATGTGGCCGGACTGACAGACTCCACCTGATTCATATTTCCAAGAAAAGCTAGAATCTGCCTTATCTCACCTTTCAGCATCTGCTTACCTTAACACAACTTGCATTAAATAGAACACCTAGAAGAAATACTGGGCATGCCATTGCAGACCTCCTTTTGAAAGGTTCCCAGGCTTCAATACATTCTGGGTCAGACTCCATATCAAGTATACAGCAAGTGAAGCTAGACCAAAGACACAGACATATGTGTACTTGTTCTATGTCAGTAGCTCTGATTGCTGAAGACATTAAAAGTAGTAGAAAGGCCAGTCAGCAAGCATTTTCAGAAGGAGATCAACAATGGCAGCCTTCCGTACTGCTGAACTGTGGGTACATGGAGGGTGGGGGCAACTCAATCCCAGAGCTCCACCTCAAAGCCTCCTTAGAGACCTTAGCCACCCTACCTCCTTCAGAGCCCTTCACACTTCCACTCTCTCTTAGAGCTACACAAGCCCCCTTAGTTAAATGAAACCCACAGAGCCCCCAGCCTCTCAACTTTTATCCCACCGACATAGATCCCATGGCAGTCCTCCTTGGACTGACACCACTGACACAGCAGCATTTGTTCCTCCAACTGATATGGACACAGGGTCAATTTTTTAGTTTAGTAGACAATTAAGAGTAAAAATTACATTTATACATGGTTTGACTCTGATTTGCACCTGCCCAGGTGTTATCTCTCTCTCTTCTCCCTTTTGCTTACCCTATCTCTCTCTCTTTTCAAATTTTGTAAAATAGCAACGTAAGACACAGCCCAACAACATTCAGACATTTGCTGCAATGCATACTAGCAGGCAAGTCCGGGACAGGTTACAGCAGAGGGTGCCCTTATTACACTCATCTCACACAGTCGTTAGCTGATCATAACACAAGGGATTGAGTATCATAGCTTGTAATGTGGGAACTACTACTGCTGCAATCATAGGTGTGCGCAGCCTATTGCATTAGGGCAGGGGTCGCAAACTGGCTGCCCTCCAGCTGTTGCGAAACTATAAGTCCCATGAGGCATTGTAAGGCAGTGGTTCTCAACTCCTGTCCTCGGGACCCACTAACAGGCCAGGTTTGCAGGTTAACTGAAATACATCACAGGTGAGATCATTTGCTGCTCAGTGATTGCAGTATTCTAGTCTGCATCTCCCCAAGGTAATACTTAAAATCTGGCCTGTTGGTGGGTCCTGAGGACAGGAGTTGAGAACCACTGTTGTAAGGCTTACATTTACAAGCATGACTCCCCGAGGCAGAGGCATGATGGGACTTACGCAACAGCTGGAGGGTAACCAGTTTGAGACACCTGCATTAGGGTGTGCACCCCAAAGCTCTAACACATATATATACAGACATGCAGACACACAAACTCTTATATATAAATGTGAACAAACATTTAAAAATGTATTAAACATGCACGGTGTCAGTAAAGCAGGGAATGTTGTCAGTAGAACAGTGGATGATGTCGGTCAGTAGAGCAGTGGATGTGTCAGTAGGGCAAATGTTGGTGTCCATAGGACAGCGGATGATGTTGGTCAGTAGAGCAGTGTATGTGTCCGTAGGACAGAGGTTGGTGTCAGTAGGACAGTGGATGGTGTCGGTCAGTAGAGCAGTGATCATGTCAGTAGAGCAGATGTTTCTGTCAGTGGGGCAGTGGATGATGTCAGTCAGCAGAGTAGTGGACGTGTCAGTAGGGCAAATGTTGGTGTCCGTAGGACAGTGGATGATGTTGGTCAGTAGAGCACTGGGTGTGTCAGTAGGACAGAGGTTGGTGTCAGTAGGACAGTGGATGGTGTCTAATCAGTAGAGCAGTTAACATGTCAGTAGGGTAAATGTCAGTGGGGCAGTGGATGATGTCAGCCAGTATAACAGTGGACGTGTCAGTAGGGCAGAGGTTGGTGTCAGTAGGACAGTGGATGATGTCGATCAGTAGAGCAGTGAACGTGTCAGTAGGGCAGAGATTGGAGTCAGTAGGACAGTGGATGATGTCGGTCAGTAGAGCAGTGGATGTGTCAGTAGGGCAAATGTTGGTGTCCATAGGACAGCGGATGATGTTGGTCAGTAGAGCAGTGTATGTGTCTGTAGGACAGAGGTTGGTGTCAGTAGGACAGTGGATGGTGTTGGTCAGTAGAGCAGTGATCAGGTCAGTAGAGCAGATGTTTCTGTCAGTGGGGCAGTGGATGATGTCGGTCAGTAGAGCAGTGGACGTGTCAGTAGGGCAAATGTTGGTGTCCGTAGGACAGTGGATGATGTTGGTCAGTAGAGCACTGGGTGTGTCAGTAGGACAGAGGTTGGTGTCAGTAGGACAGTGGATGGTGTCTAATCAGTAGAGCAGTTAACATGTCAGTAGGGTAAATGACAGTGGGGCAGTGGATGATGTCAGCCAGTATAACAGTGGACGTGTCAGTAGGGCAGAGGTTGGTGTCAGTAGGACAGTGGATGATGTCGATCAGTAGAGCAGTGAAAATGTCAGTAGGGCAGAGATTGGAGTCAGTAGGACAGTGGATAATGTCGGTCAGTAGAGCAGTGGACGTGTCAGTAGGGCAGAGGTTGGTGTCAGTAGGACAGTGGATGGTGTCGGTCAGTAGAGCAGTGGACGTGTCAGTAGGGCAGAGGTTGGTGTCAGTAGGACAGTGGATGGTGTCGGTCAGTAGAGCAGTGGACATGTCAGTAGGGCAGAGGTTGGTGTCAGTAGGACAGTGGATGGTGTCGGTCAGCAGAGCAGTTATCATGTCACTAGGACAGATGTTTCTGTCAGTGGGGCAGTGGATGATGTCGGTCAGTAGAGCAGTGGATGTGTCTGTAGGACAGAGGTTGGTGTCAGTAGGACAGTGGATGGTGTCGATAAGTAGAGCAGTGGGTGTGTCAGTAGAGCAGAGGTTGTGTCAGTAGGACAGTGGATGATGTCAGTCAGCAGAGTAGTGGACGTGTCAGTAGGGCAAATGTTGGTGTCCGTAGGACAGTGGATGATGTTGGTCAGTAGAGCACTGGGTGTGTCAGTAGGACAGAGGTTGGTGTCAGTAGGACAGCGGATGGTGTCTAATCAGTAAAGCAGTAAACATGTCAGTAGGGCAAATGTCAGTGGGGCAGTGGATGATGTCGGCCAGTATAACAGTGGACGGGTCAGTAGGGCAGAGGTTGGTGTCAGTAGGACAGTGGATGATGTTGGTCAGTAGAGCAATGGACGTGTAAGTAGGGCAGAGGTTGGTATCCATAGGACAGTGGATGATGTTGGTCAGTAGAGCAGTGGACGTGTCAGTAGGGCAGAGATTGGAGTCAGTAGGACAGTGGATGATGTCGGTCAGTAGAGCAGTGGACGCGTCAGTAGGGCAGAGGTTGGTGTAAGTAGGACAGTGGATGGTGTCGGTCAGTAGAGCAGTGGATGTGTCAGTAGGGCAGAGGTTGGTGTGACGAACGCGGGCATCAGATTGCTGCCCTCCTCACCGATGGGCGACCGAGGACCCCCCTGATCTAACACCGCACTTGTCACGAACATAACAATACCACTCTCAGCTGCTTTCAGCACAAAGATTTCACACTTTGCGGGACCACCATCTAAATACCAGCCGCCTGAGAGCGATTGTTACCGGGCTAATTCAAACAATTAACCCTTATACTGCCACCCCCTCTTTTGGAGCCAGAGGAGCTCAGAATTTCAGCAATACCAGTATTTCACAATAACCACCTGTAACACACGCTGTCACTGCAGACAGGTATACTCAGATGCGTTATTTTAAAAAACACAGTTGCGCTCTTCAGAGGAACAGATTCATAATAGTTGCATTAAGAGCTTTAGGGACAAGGTTAACACTTTTCAGAATAAGATTTAATAATGAAAAGGTCAAGTTTTAGGTGCAGTAAAATATTTACAGAAAAATAAAGATACAAAAAAATGAGACAAAATTACAGCGGCAAAGAAACAGAATGAAACGGAAACAATACTTGCGTTTGAAATGTCCCTGACTAATCAGTGTTTCGGAGTTCTCTGATGTTGCTTCATTGATGGTAATTGAGAACTGAAAATTGTCCAGGACGGGCCATTGAGGTACATGCCTCTTAATTCACACATTGTTTATGAAAAAACATATTTCAAGATTGGGCCGCCTGGCAAATCTCACAGTAAGAAATTCAATCTCAGCACAATGAGGGCTTTCAATTAAGTCCACACATGAATGTGTTGTGACTTTCGGGAACCCTGGGGAGGGAATACACTAGTTCTATCCCTCCTTAGGTAAAAAGGGGGGAATGTTTATACTTGAATAAGCCGGACCAAAATTCTACATTCAAATATGTATGTTTTATCACTATATTAGGCCCCCAGCTGGAAGTATGACTGTATGGATGTTTTTGGTAAGTTTTAAGACAGGGAGAGGGTCACTCTGAAGTTAGAGTTGCCTGGGTGATTTATGGAGCTCGTATGTCCGGACATCAGTTCGGTTTATGGCTGTTTAAAGATATACACAAACAGATCTCTCTTTCTAGCTTGTCCAGATGACCCTTTGAAGTTGATCTGGCCAGGAAGGGAGGGGGTGGAAATGAGGAGTCTTGTCCTACATTCAAACTGCAATGGCTGATCATCACAAAATGGAGTTGCCTTCCAAGTTGGGGTCGGCCTTGCTTGTGTCTCATGCTTGATATCATGACTTCGTGTGTGTCTCACACGTGATATCATCACAGTTGGTGTCAGTAGGGCAGTGTATGATGTCGGTTAGTAGAGCTGTTGATGTGTCAGTAGGACAGTGGATGATGTCTGTCAGCAGAGCAGTGGATGGGGTCAGAAGGGCAAAGGTTGGTGTTAGTAGGACAGTGGAAGGTGTCGGTAAGTGGGCTGCCTCTCCCCAGCAAAGGCGGCCATGCGGCCTCAGATGCCTGATCTGAGGACCTGAAGCCTGAGACTACAAACCAGGGTTCCTGTGCAAACTGACTGAGGGAGACTAAGTCTATGGATCTGGTCATATGTCACTGGTATAGAGTGTCGCTTGGAAGTTGGAAGGAGGCTACCAGCTGTCCCTGGACATTTTGTGAGTACAGACCCTGAAGGGTTCCTTAAGACTGAGTGTGTGTTGCTGAAAACTCCCTCTGGTCCTAGAAGTCAGCATACTGGGTGTGTGAGCTAAATGAGACACTGGCTAGTGTCTTGAAGACTTGTGTCCACCAACAAAGTCCACTAAGTTCCTTCTGCTACAGAGAGACTTATTCTTCCGTACAGACCCTGTATGGTTCAGCAGATCATATGCTTCCACAGTACTACATAGAGAGTTATCCTCGCTTGTGCATAGTTAATTTGGAGTATCATTCTAATTCCCTTCTCCTATCCAAGTTCTCCAAATAAAACATAAAAAACAAATCCCCTAGACATTGGATGCAATGAGTGGAAGAGTGTGTCCACCTGGCTATGGGAAAATACAGTGTAACTGGCTGTAGGATAATCAATGGGAATTCCGGGTACAAGTATTCAAGCAGTTCCTGTGGGAGCAGTGCTACATATTTTAAATTGCTTTTTTATTATTATTACGTTTTACAATACATTTTTAAGAGCCATGTTAGGGGGATTTGGTGAAATATCAGGGGTCTAAACTGACCTCTGATGTCTTACTTTTGACACAGAGAAAGGGACAGAGATTCTGCTCACCTTTCTCTGAAGCAGTGAATGAATGGGAAGTCTCCGTGCTGAGCAACTATTTACATAAACACAACTTTGCATGCAATGAATATAGGTTCTTAATTTTATTGAAATTCGATTGTCTCATACATATATGCTAGACACAAAATTTGAATAAAGCAAAAAAATCTTAACGAAAACTTCACTCGTTTTTATTCAAAAAGTAATGGACATTCATTGCTAAGATTAAATACAGTTATCTTGTGCAAATTAAACACAACTATTTTAATTATACTACTACTACTACTACTACTACTACTACTACTAGAAAATGAGAATTCGCACTTGCTATTATGAAGTGGCACAAGATGGCGGTTGTGCAGAGAACGATGATACAAATTTAAATGTAAGCATTGGCCCATGAGTCAAGGGAAACTTAGCAGTCGGTGCTATAAACAGTGGCAGGGGGCATTTTCTTTCATTTCTTTCAATGGAAAACCATTGATTTGAGCAAGTGGGGAGGGTTGTATAGTGAATGTTATTTTTCATCTGATCCTCATGGACCCCCTGAAACCCATCCATGGACCCCAGGTTAAGAACCTCTGTTTTAAAGGGAATGTCTCTCTTTGGAACCAAATCCCTCTGTCCCTCATTCCTCCTCAAATGTCCTTCATGTGGCTCTAGTATAGGGACCTCTAATAATAAATGTAATGTTTATAAAGAAAAAAACCTGTGTGATGCCAAAAAAAAAAAAAATATTAAAACTACAAAATCAAGTGCCAGGGTATTTTTAAATGTAATGTTTAACTGTCAAAGTTATTTATATTACACCAAACATTCCATCCTTCTTTCAATTTACTGCACTGGTTTTAAAATGCTAATATAGAGGAAAAGAAGAGGTTAAAAAAACCTCAATGATCATTTTTGCACTTTAATTTGGCATGGACTGTGTGAATGGTCATGTGGCAGGGATTTGTCCTTTGCCTAAATATTGTGGGCAAAATTGTGTGCATCTCTCTCTCCGGACCGACCGTCACAGGCAAGAGCCATGGGCCCTCGATTGTAAGGCCACAGGCCCTCTGAGTGTAGCAAAGAACAATTGTGTTAGCCAGGTATTGATGGACTACTGCTCCCAGCCCATCCTCTTGAAGGCCTCTCTGGCCTACCTCACTGTCCAGTGACACCGCTCCCCTAACTGACTCCTTCACCTTCCACAGACCGTCCACTGTCTCCTCTCAGCCTGCTCCAGTCCTCTTCTCCAGCTCCTGCTCACCACATCAGTGGATCCTTTGAAGAGCTTCTCCTGTAGCCTCTCTGTTGCTCTCCTGCTCCCTTGTGCTACTCCAGGATCGCTCTCTATTTCTGGCTGCACCCGAGCCACCAGGCCTCAAGGTCACCCTGCCAAGACTGAGGCTCCCTCCTGGGTGAGGCCTCAGCAACCTCTGCTAGATCTCCACTCTTCCACCCGACACTCTCCTCCCCCAGATGGGCAGATCACTGTATTTAAGGAGGTCTGCCCTCTGCCAGTCCAGGATGGGGATTGGTCAGGGCTCCATAACAAACTTCAGAATGTGACACCTCGTCATCCATCCCCTTTTCCAGAGCCTTCCGGAAACAAAGGGGAGGAGTAACCAAGGGGTGTTCCTTCCTGCAATCTCCAGCTCTTCCTGGGCCACTCCCCTGCCCAAATCAAAACATTCAGGCCTGCACTTATTGTCAGGCCTGACTAAATATGCCTCTCCTATCAAAAATCTACTACAAAAAAGCATCTATTACTATGGGGGCACTATATATATATACAGTATCTCACAAAAGTGAGTACACCCCTCACATTTTTAAAAATATTTTATTCTGTCTTTTTATTTGACAACACTGAAGAAATGACACTTTGCTACAATGTAAAGTAGTGAGTGCACAGCTTGTATAACAGTGTAAATGTGCTGTTCCTTCAAAATAGCTCAACACACAGCCATTAATGTCTAAACCGCTAGCAACAAAAGTGAGTACACCCCTGAGTGAAAATGTCCAAATTGGGCCCAAAGTGTCAATATTTTGTGTGGCCACCATTATTTTCCAGCACTGCCTTAACCCTCTTGGGCATGGAGTTCACCAGAGCTTCACAGGTTGCCACTGGAGTCCTCTTCCTCTCCTCCATGACGACATCACAGAGCTGGTGGATGTTAGAGACCTTGCGCTCCTCAACCTTCCATTTGAGGATGCCCCACAGATGCTCAATAGGGTTTAGGCCTGGAGACATGCTTGGCCAGTCCATAAACTTTACCCTCGCCCTGTCGCACCTTCTTAAAATGACCCTCCTGATCCCCACACAAGAATACACAATCCATGTAGGCCACAGGGCTCGAGGGATGGGATCCCAGGGTTGTTGGAGGCTTTCGCCCCCCCTGGACTGACTCTCTCTGCCCCTTGGCCTCACAGTAAAGCACGCCATTGTTACCCCTGTGAGACACCACGTCAGTGCTTCCCCCAAAGCCCACCTCACCCCCCCTCCCTCTTACCACCCTATTGGGCCACTCCCCCCCACAGTGTCCGCGCCTCTCCCCACCCACATGGGCGACCTCCCCAAACCGAAGATCCCCTTAAAGGCTACCAGCTGGTCTGCTAGCCTGAACAACATCCCTTATCTCCACATCCCCCCACCTCCCTCCGCCAGTTATCCCAGTTATCCCCCCACTAACGCACACTACATATACTCATAGGAGAGCAAGGATGATCCCTTGCATCTCACCCGAATCGATAGCCCCAATCTTCACATTGGATACTGCCCAAATCAATAGGCCTTACAATCTGAATCCCGGACAGTCGTGCCTGGACAGGCGACCGAGATAACCTATACCGACGGACACGACAAACTAATTCCCCCCATCTCCCGGTTCGGCTTGTCAGCCGACGAGGTATTGCAATGGGGGGTCTTCTACAACAATGTTGGCTTTCTGTTAACACACTTAACCATAGCTTATGCCCCAAAGGTAACCTCAGGGGCAATAATATGACTTCTCAAATGTTTAACCGTCCTATGTTTCTTGGTTATTATGTACAACAGATATTGACACAGTTCCCTATCTTGTGCTTGAAATACCTCTGTACTTGTTCTTCTTGAAAATCCAATAAAATCTTTATTAAAATATTTTGCTTGCAGAAAAAAAAAAAAAAAAACTTTACCCTCAGCATCTTTAGCAAGGCAGTGGTCGTCTTGGAGGTGTGTTTGGGGTCGTTATCATGTTGGAATACTACCCTGCGGCCCAGTCTCTGAAAAGAGGGGATCATGCTCTGCTTCAGTACGTCACAGTACATGTTGGCATTCATGGTTCCCTCAATGAACTGTAGCTCCCCAGTGCCGGCAGCACTCATGCAGCCCCAGACCATGACAGCCCCACCCCCATGCTTGACTGTAGGCAAGACACACTTGTCTTTGTACTCCTCACCTGGTTGCCACCACACACGCTTGACACCATCTGAACCAGAAAAGTTTATCTTGGTCTCATCAGACCACAGGACATGGTTCCCATAATCCATGTCCTTAGTCTGCTTGTCTTCAGCAAACTGTTTGTGAGCTTTCTTGTGCATTATCTTTAGAAGAGTCTTCCTTCTGGGATGACAGCCATGCAGACCAATTTGATGCAGTGTGCGGCATATGGTCTGAGCACTGACAGGATGACCCCCCCACCCCTTCAACCTCTTCAGCAATGCTGGCAGCACTCATACGTCTATTTACCAAAGACAACCTTTGGATATGATGCTGAACATGTGCACTCAACTTCTTTGGTCGGCTATGGTGAGGCCTGTTCTGAGTGGAACCTGTCCTGTTAAACCGCTGTATGGTCTTGGCCACCATGCTGCAGCTCAGTTTCAGGGTCTTGGCAATCTTCTTATAGCCTAGGCCACCTTTATGTAGAGCAACAATTCTATTTTTCAGATCCTCAGAGAGTTCTTTGCCATGAGGTGCCATGTTGAACTTCCAGTGACCAGTATGAGAGAGTGAGAGCGATAACACCAGATTTAAAACACCTGCTCCCCATTCACACCTAAAATCTTGTAACACGAGTCACATCACACTGCAGAGGGGAAATGGCTAATTGGGCCCAATTTGGACATTTTCACTTAGGGGTGTACTCACTTTTGTTGCCAGCGGTTCAGACATTAATGGCTGTGTGTTGAGTTATATTGAGGGGACAGCAAATTTACACTGTTATACAAGCTGTACACTCACTACTTTACATTGTAGCAAAGTGTCATTTCTTCACTGTTGTGAAAAGATATAATTCAATATTTACAAAAATGTGAGGGGTGTACTCACTTTTGTGAGATACTGTGTGTATATATATATATATATATATATATATATATATATATGTATTGTGACAGGATGAGACACAGTCACTATGAAATTGGTGATTTAAAGGACACAGAGTGTGCACATTGGCTCAGTGCAGGACTACAGAGTGTAGCTGTGGAGTGGAGAAAACTGCTCTTGCAGCTTTCTTCAGTTTTTGGTATACCTGGATGGGGCTCTGTAGTTGGGAGATTTCATAGTGTCTTGGGTGGGACAGAATCTCCAACCCTGTGTCCGGGTTTTGTAGATGACCAGCAGGGTGCATGCTCAGGTGAGCACAGACTTTATAATGAAGGTTTGGGAATACCTCATGGCACCCAGAAGGAGACATCTCCACCATGGGCGTCCGCAGGTAGGGGCAAGGGGGGGCAATTCCCCTCCCCCCCTGGAATCAGGGATCAGATCAGGGGTTCCCCACTAGGTCCTTATCCTCTTGAGCCATGTATGCAGTCTCTGACCATTTCCTGTACCATGTCCGCAGTCTCTGACTGTCTCCTGTGCTATGTCTGCAGTCTCTGACTGTCTCCTGTGCTATGTATGCAGTCCCTGACTGTCTCCTGTTCCATGTCCGCAGTCTCTGACCGTATCCTGTTCCATGTCCGCAGTCTCTGACCGTATCCTGTACTATGTTTGTAGTCTCTGATCATCTCCTGTACTATGTCTGCAGTCTCTGAGCGTATCCTGTACTATGTCCGCAGTCTCTGACCGTCTCCTGTACCATGTCTGCAGTCTCTGACTGTCTCCTGTACCATGTCTGCAGTTTCTGACCGTCTACTGTATCATGTCCGCAGTCTCTGACTGTCTCCTGTATCACGTCTGCAGTCTCTGTCCATCTCCTGGATCACGTCTGCAGTCTCTGACCATCTCCTGGATCATGTCTGCAGTCTCTGACCATCTCCTGTACTACGTCTGCAGTCTCTGACGGTGATAATGCAATTATGACATTGTCAAAAAGGGGCAGAGCATGGATGACCTTGAAATTATGCCCCCCGCCCTGGAAAAAGTTCTGCGGACGCCCATGATCTCCACCCAACAAGCAGGAGGTCTGTGCATGGGGATTCAGGAGGACCCCATTCCTCTCTAAGAGCCAGAGGGGCTGCAGGAGACAGCCAAAGCTTGTGTGTAAAAGACAGTAAACAGCCTAAGGGCTAAGGCCAGAGCGGAGCTGTGTGTGTTAGTGTGAAGCTGTCCACATTGAAAAACCCTGTGGTCTGTGTGACCAGCCTAAAGAGCAGAGGTACTGCTAAAGAGAGAGTCAGGTGGGCTGGCATTTTCAGTTTGTGAATTTTTTGGAGAAGAACCCCTGCATGGGAAAAGCCTTATGTCACAGTTTTTTTTTTGCCTTTCAATAAAAATGGGCTACCAGGCCCTTAAAATATAGTTCCTGACTACTGTGAATCACTGAAAAACACATCTACCACGAGAGCTAATGATCCCCCATGTTACAATATATATAAATATAAATATATACACACACTATATTACCAAAAATATTAGGACGTCTGCCTTTACATGAACTGAAATGGCATCCCAGTCTTAGTCTGTGGGGTTCAATATTGAGTTGGCCCACCCTTTGCAGCTATAACAGCTTCAACTCTTTTGGGAAGGCTGTCCACAAGGTTTAGGAGTGTGTCTATGGGAATGTTTGACCATAAGGTGTTCTATTGGGTTGAGGTCAGGACTCTGTGCAGGCCAGTCAAGTTCCTCCACCCCAAACTCACTCATCCATGTCTTTATGGACCTTGCTTTGTGCATTGGTGTGCAGTCATGTTGGAACAGGAAGGGGCCAGTATTACAGCAAAGTGTACCTCTTGGATACCAGTCCACCAGGGTCACAGTGTGAAGACCTGTTAATGACACCGAATATAGCACTTTGATTACAGCACTTGGAGACTGTTGTTTTGCACAATAGAGACTTTTTGCTTTTGCACATTAGAGACTTTTTTGTGAATTGTGTACCTCACTTGTTCATTTGCACTTTTTACCCAGTTTCTTTGGGTAATTTATACTGTTTACACGGAATATTGCACTTAACCTATTTTTTGGACATGAATCACATATTTATGTAATTTATTCTTTATTAGTGTATACGTTTTTGTAATTTTTATTTCCTTATTTATGCTACTATATTTATTTCCCTATGTGGGGTTTCATGTGAGTTTCTTCAAGAATTTCTATCACTATTTTTGTTCTTAATATATTTTCAATATATGTTATAGTTCAATTGTTCACACTCGCCATCTAGATACACATTTCCTTTTTACCTCATTTTTTACTCATCTATTTATTTACTACAATACAGACTTCACCAATTCTCTATAGTGAAGAGATACTTGATATACGCTTACTTACTCTATTTTCCCCTTTTTTATTATTTTTTATTATTTTTTATTATTTACCAGCTCTCTGGAAATTTTATGGTCATATATAATATTTCCATTTTTTCATTTTTTCATTTTTTTACCATTTTTTTACCATTTTTCTTCTTCTTTTTAATTGTCACTAAATACTTTGAGTATTAAGTACCAGCAGTTGTCAGCTTAAACCATTGTGAGTCTTATTGAGCAGCGCCAATCCCACCTTTAATTTTGTCATCCCCAAACTGTTCCCACAAAGTTGGGAGCATGAAATTGTCCAAAATGTCTTGCTATGTTGACGCCTTAAGAATTCCCTTCACTGGAACTAGGGGGGCCAAGCCCAATCCCTGAAAAACAACCCCAAACCATAATCCCCCCTCCACCAAAGGATTTGGAGGGGTGGCCCAATACTTTTGGCAATATAGGGTGGATCAGTGAGTTTGGGGTGGAGGAACTTAACTGGCCTACACCGAGTCCTGACCTCAACCCAATAAAACACCATAGGGATGAATTAGAGTGGAGACTGTGAGCCAGGTCTTCTCATCCAACATCAGTGCCTGACCTCACAAATACACTTCTGGAAGAATGGTCAAACATTCCCATAGACACTCCTAAACCTTGTGGACGGACTTCCCAGAAGAGTTGAAGCTGTTATAGCTGCAAAGGGTGGGCCAACTCAATGTGGAACCCTACGGACTAAGACTGGGATGCCATTACAGTTCATGTGCATGTAAAGGTAGGTGTCCTAATACTTTTGACAATATAGTGTATGTATATACTGTATATATATATTTTTTTTCAAGTCAATCTCGACTTATTTTTATCAATTTATTTCAGTCTATTCAGTTGCTCAAACGCAAGACTCTGTCCCAAAAAATGCCAATGTTTTGAGCCCATCTTTTTGTCAGGCTGCTAAATGAAATGATCTTTTCTTTGCAGTAGCGGTAAACCCAGGAGCTGCTATTTGCATCGCTCGGATTCTCCGTGAAACCAGGTCCGAGAGATCAATGAACAGACCAGAGAGGTCAGCTAAATATTGGATTTTTTTCCATCTTTTATTATGCACTGAAGAGCTTTAATTTTTTTTTCATTAACAAGAGTATTTGGTTTTATGAAGAGTCTGCGGCAGTGTGAATGGGGAATGGTAATCAAATAAAAATATCAGTGATATAATCTTCACATGCTGAAATGAGCTGGGCCCCGGCCAGTTCCATATCTCCCTGCTGGCAGAAGGCTGGGAGATTGCAGGAAAATGAAATCTACTTAGTGGAAGGATTCGCCTTCGATGCTGAGGGACAGATCGTTTAGTCAAGGAACAAAATGGAAGGCTGCTTTAAAGAGGAACTCCTAAGCAGTTTGTAAACTAGCCATGCCAAAAGTATCAACATAGACACAACATATTGATGTTAAGGTGGACATGAAATCCCCTAAAGCAGGGATAAGCAATTAACTGTTGCAAAACTACAAGTCCCATCATGCCTCTGGGTGCCATTAGGGTTGCCACCTGTCCAGGATTCACCCGGACAGTTCGGGTTTGGAATCACGTGTTCGGGTTTCAGACCAGCTGAAACCCGGACACATTATTCAGACTGGACTATGGCTTCCCAGAAGGGTTGCTGGCTGCAGTTGTCTAAGCCAAGAGTGTCTCTTTCCCACTGCCCAGCACTAAC
>BLSH010081166.1:391890-402887 GCA_018402905.1 Glandirana rugosa
TATACCATAACACCCACCGCCCCCCCCCCCCGCCGCGGGTGTCGCAGCTCTGACAGCAGCACCTGACACCCCCCCCCCCTCACCCTCCCACTGTGGCTCTTACAGGAGCTCCCGACAGCCCCTCTTCCCCGGCACTTGCAGGGTGGTGGAGAGAGAGGATCTTCCTGTGTCTCTCCTTTCTTCTCCACAGTGCAGGCACGCCGGGCAGCAGCGTCAGCGGACAGAGATGCCACCGCTCCTCATGCTTCCTCCTTCCTGTTACCAAAGCACCGCTGGGCATCCAATAGGATCACCTGGCGCTTTGGCTAATCGGGAGACAGGTGCTTAAAAAAAAAACAACCCCTCCCACCCCCGCGATAGGAATCCATGTGTCTGGTGTCCTGAAAGGGGACAGGCGCATGAATAGGAAGGCGGCAGCAGGGATGGGGGGTGGCGCCCGTGCACCTTTAATGCACCGGCCGCCCCTGATATATATATATATATATATATATATAAACATACATTTTTTTTATCCTACTTTGTTTCTGTCAGTGCTATTGATCTTCTCTAGCCACTTTCTGTCTCCACACACGTTGTCAACGCAGCAGCTGTAAAATGTTTACTTTCCCCTCACATTCTTTCTGTCCCAGTGACAATGGTCACCAGGACAAATAAGCTTTTCAAGTTATTACTCTGTAAAAGTAGTGGTGACCTGTTTTAAGCCAGCCAAGCCCTTAGTGTCATGCTTGTGATAGTGTTTGCAACACGTGATTTAAGCTCCCTGTTTGCTGGCCTTATTCCTGTGCCTTGACCTTTACCTTCCCCTGATCCCCTCCTTGCCTGCTATTTTGGAATTCCTTGTTATCAGCCTTGGATTGAACTTTGGACTATTCTCTGGACTCTGCCTACTTTCTGACCACGGATATGACCCTGACTACTCTCTGGACATTGCCTGCCCTGATTGCCATTGGACCACTATGCCTGTCTGCCAACCACAAGTATCTATTTGCTGCTCTTAGCTCGCACCTAACCTGGCATAGTAGGCAGTCACTGTATAAAACCTGTAGGCAACCGAGTACCGGTTGGCCAGCTTACCTTATGGTAAAGGGGGCTGCTATAGATGAAGAACACAGAGCCATCTATAGTTCCTGACGCTAGGGGAAGGCGTGACAGCTCCCCTGGACCTTCACATGGTACTAGGATCCTGCCTAGGTTGCCTTGTGGATGTTCCAGTTCTGATTCTTCTTATGCTTTCTAAAGCGCATGGTGAATTTTGTGCTTGTTAGCCTTCAAGTGGTTCTAAAGCTAAAACGTATTTTAACCTTAATGCATTTCCTGCATCAAGGTAAAAAATGTTTTAGGAATTGTTGTGCCCCCCTCTCCCTCTAAGATATGGACCCCTTTCACACTACAGTGCCGCTAAACCAGCGCTAAAGCGCCAGTTGTTTTTGCCATGCTTTAGTGGAGCTTTTGCGCCGGTTTTTGGACGCTAGTGGGCTGTTTTTTTGGGTAAAAAAAAACAAAAAAGACCCATTTTGCAGCGCTTCTGAATCACTTTTCAGGCATTTTCAAAGCGCTGCCCATTCATTTCAATTAGCAGGAGCATTTGTAGCATTTCAAACCCACCCCAAAGATGCTGCTTGCAGGACTTCTTGTAGCATCCCGCAAGCGCGCCGCCCCAGTGTGAGCAGACCCTTTGGAATGAATGGGAGGCAGTTTTCAGGTGCTTTTCAGAGGCTATTTCTAGTGCTAAAACGCCTGAAAACCACCTCAGTGTGAAAGGCAGGGGCATAACGGTAGGGGTTGCAATTGCAACTGGGCCCCATGGTCCAGGGGGCCCGTGTGCCTCCCTTGTACACCTGAATAGGAGGGATGGCAGGGGTGGTATTTAGAGGAACCAATCTCCTCCATAGTTTAGTTGTCTTCTGCTGTTCCCAGGGTCCCTGTGTGCTTCCCTGGTCCTCCCACAGAGCTGCTGTCTTCCCACTCCTCTCTCCTGCCAGCTGCTGTAGAAGAGGTGTCATGATGGAGAGATGGGAACGGGTCGGTAAATTTGTAATTTACCAGCTCCTTTCTTTTCTGAATGAACAGTCAGTGATTGGTACCAATTGGTTCATTCGTAACTGAGGCATAGTAAACTGTTTTTACTATACTTCCATTTCTGAATGAATGGGAGGCTCGGTGCACAGCTATTCCTGTCCATTCATTCTGTGCAGCTGAGGTTACACAAATGGAGATTGAGGTTTGTTTAGACCCCTAATATCTCATCAAAGCCCCCCAACAGGGCTCCTAAAAAAAATGTAAAAAATTGTAAAAATAATAAAAATAAAATTGTAAAAGAAATAAAATGGTAAAAAAAAAACAAAATAAAGAAAAGAAAAATGAAAAACTACTGACACCAGTGAGGGAACTATCAGGATTGCAAAGGTTGCAATTGTGACCGGGCCCTGGCATTTCACCACCATGGGGAGGCCCGAAGATGGCAGAAAGGGGGCCCGCTGCAGAACTTTTGAAAGGGCCCCGCTGCGGTACCGTAATAAAGGGAACCGCAATGGGAGTAAAGTGCACCAGGATCAGTGGGAAGAGAGAAGGGCCCTGGCCAGGGGTCAGTGGGCCCTTCATAATTTCTTGCACCGGGGCCCTGAAGGTTCTAGTTACGCTTCTGGTGAAAGGGGACTTTCTGCAGTCTTCTTGCCTCTCTTCCCCTTCACACAGAAATTGACAAGCAGCAGCGGGAGCTCTGGCAACTCTCAGTCAAATTCAGTGAAGAGGAAGCAGGGGGATGGAGGCAATTTGTGTTGTGTGTGTCAATTGACGCGCACAGCCCGACTCGGGAGCAGGCCCCCAGATGTGCCCCCATAGGAAGTGGCTTTCTATGGGGGGAACACCGTGAAGAGGAGGACCGGGGTCACTTTGTGCACTACCATTGCACAGAGCAGGTAAGTATAACATGTTTGTTACTTAAATATAAAAACCTTAGACTTTCATTTTCGCTGTGAGCAATACAAATAGGAAATATACATTCCAATGCAAGCTTTCCTAGTTCAACCAAAAAATACAACACAACATGTTATACTCTTTCTGGAACTGACTTATCAATGTTTCGCTCTGGGTTAAGGATTTATGTTTTCCTAAAATCACAGAGGAATAGAAAGGATTCCAAATTCCGACACAAAATGCTAATTTATTGCATCCCACAAGAATTCAATTCCACCGTCGTCATTTAAATGACTAGGTACAGCTGCAGCGAGCGACCAGAGTGTAATCAGTGGAGTTTTCTTGTATATGTGGATGTTTGTTAGGCTTTATACAAACCTAAAATAGATGAAAAAAGGCACTAGCCACTTGGTATAATAAAATATTCACTTGTATTACAGCCCTGTAAGATGCAACATACCTGAAAACCCTGCAAATTCCAAAGCTTTGAAAATGCTCTGTGCATGTATACAGTATACAGGACTGGGGCAAGGGGTGGGCAGCAGGGGCTCACCACACACGCTCCAGATCAGTGGCTGGCAACCACCAGGCTGCTTTGACAGGTACTTGCCCGACCAACAAATAAAAAAAACTGTGCATTTTTAACTACAGTGGAACCTTGGATTACAAGCATAATCCATTCCAGGAGAATGCTTGTCATCCAAAGCACTCATATATCAAAGCAAGTTTCCCCATAGGAAACAATGGAAACTCAGATAATTCGTTCCACAGTGACTGCTTGTCAATGCAGTACTGTATGTGGCCAGAGGTCCGGGGGCGCTGGTGTATGCAATACCACAAGTGGCCAGATTTAAGAGGGGGGGCTGGTGAGCCTCTAAAACGTCGGGATCACTCGGCAATGCTCGGAGCGCGTTTACACTTTCGGTATTTCCGAGGAATGCCGAGAATTTCCGGCCACCTCCAAGCCTCACCAGCGCCCCCGAAAACCTGGCCACGTGCGGTATTGCATACAAAAAGGCAAATTTTTACTCGTTACTTTTACTCGAGACACCACTCACAAACCGAGTCAAAATTTAAAAAAGAAAAACTGATCATATTGCGAAACGCCCGTTAACTGCGTTACTCGCAATCCGAGGTGCCACTGTAATTTCTAATTGCTAGAAAGCAATTGGCCATGTATGTGCAGTGCACACTTCATGCCAGCCAGAGCAAAAGAGGCAGAGAATGGGTGCAGGGAGGTACACCCATTCTATGGCATGCATTAAGAGCCATAGAGGGGGTACAGTTCCCCATTCTTGCCCTGGGTGGTGAATCAGCCCATCCCTATACTGTACTTATACAGTATATATAGTATGCTACCTGTTTGGAGCAACTTGGGAAGAGGCTTTTCTGTAGACATGTGCAATTAGTTTCATTTCGAATTAAAATTCGGACGAATTTTCATTTTTCGGAAATTTGGATACATCCGAATTTACAAATTACAATAGTACCGAATATAAATGTATCCGAAATAACGAAAAAAAAATTCAGATAAAATTTGAATTCAAATCATATTCAAATTGGTTTCGAATTGTTTTAGAATTCGAATAGTTTTCAAATTCAAATTTGAATATTTTCACATTCGAATTAGAAAAATCCTCAAATTTGAATGGTTTTTCAATTTCCAAAGAGAACAAAATAGAATAGAAAACAAAGGAATAGAATAGAAAAAAAAATAGACTAGAAAAGAATATAACAGAAAACAAAAGAATAGAATACAACAGAGTAAAACAGCTCTGTTCCACCACATTATATTCTTTCATTTTCTGTTTTTTTTTTTCCATTCTATTCCTCCATTTTCCACTCCACCCCATTCTCCTTGGAATTTGGAAAACTGTTCATATTTGAAAACTATTCGAATTTGAAAACGATTCGAACTTGAAAACTATTTGAATTCGAAAACTGTTCTAAGTGGATTCAAAAACGTTTCAAAATATATTAGAAAACTTTTCAAATTTGAAATCTTTTCTAAATTGATTCGAAAACGAATAAACAAAACAAATTCCGAAAATGAATTAAACGAATGAAACAAATCTAACTAAACAAACTTAAAATAACGAATCGAAACAAAACAAATTTTTTCGCTATGCACATATCTACAAGTCTTCTGGTGAAATGTATCTTTGCTACCTAAACAGTCCATGAATACATGACCAGGGTAGATCAGAAGTCACCCACATATCGACTCCCATCTGACCATCCTTCGCATTACCACCTTTCTGTAACCCCCAAAAGAAAACACACAACTCTAAAGTTGATGTAAATAGCCATAGCAACCTTTAATTAAAAATAACATACAAAATGTAAAAACAAAACATAACATGACTAGAGTTGAGCGAACTCGAACTGTAAAGTACCGAACTTTGGGATGTACGTGACCCGGACCCGAACCCGGACATTTGAAAAAAAGTTTGGGTTCGAATTCTGGGTTTGGGTATTTGATCACGCATGTTGAATAGCTGCAGGGCAGCCAATCAACAAGCGTTTCACTGGTTTTCCCTAGAAGCCATCACAGTCATGCCTACTAATGGCATGGCTGTGATTGGTCAGTGCATCATGTGACCCAGCCTCTACATGAGGCTGGAGTCACAGTGCTGCATGTCACATGCTCTCTGGGTAGTGTAGGTAGAGGATGCTGCCGGTGCTGTGAGGGACAGATTGCAGATAGATAGATAGGTAGAGATTACTACTACTACTGCTTTTAGGGACAGATTGCAGATGGATAGATAGGTAGAGTTTACTACTACTACTGCTTTTAGGGACACATTGCAGATAGATAGATAGGTAGAGATTACTACTACTACTGCTTTTAGGGACAGATTGCAGATCTCATCCTGCATTACAGAACCATCTGACTGGACTAGGTAGAGTCTACTGCTTAGAGGGACAGATTATTGTTCTAAAATCATCTCCTAGTTCTATAGGGTCAGGTTCCTGCTGTTGCTGTAAGGGACAGATTATTGTTCTAAAAGCATTTTGCAGCCCTCTAGCACTTTCCAGGACTCTTTTGCAGTCATTTTTGTGCCGAAAATTCAATGGGGTTCGGGGTAAAGTTCGGGTCAAGTTCGGTACCGAACCCGGACTTTTTTTCGAAGTTCGGCCGAACCCACCGAACCCGAACATCCACAGGTTCGCTCAACTCTAAACATGACAAATCAAATCAAGTCCATGAAGATACCAAATAACTTAGGCTAATGTATGTAGGACCAGTTAGCTAAGTTATGCCTCTAGCCACAAAACACTGCCTCATGGACTGTCCCAACTGACGTAAGACCCGTACCGGTCTTCAACTACCTGGTCAATATGATTTGACCAGACCAACTGGAAGATATCATACTGAAGATGGGTCCCCATCGTTTTCCCAAAAACACCAAATTTAAACCATCTTCAAGGATCCCAAACTGCCAACTTCTGCTACAACCTGAAACCAAGCCATCAAGAACCAACTAAAAGAATGGGAGGAAAGGACATTCATCCAATGACTTCAGATCCCTGGCAGGATCTACCTCATTTCTCTCTGCAGACTATTACCCATATTCCTCCCATAAGCCAATTAACTCAATACTGCTTGGTTCCCCTTCCACTCAGTCGTGTATGCCCTGCTCTTGATTCCTTTCCTTCATAGCTCCAGATTTTCCTGATTACTGATCTCAGCTTAAAGGCCCATAGCCTATATAGACTGTTGCTAGAAGAGTAGTCTGTAGCCAATTTGCCTATTTTTGTGTATCTGTGCCCTATCCCTCTCTGATTGAGTTTATTGTGCTTCAATAAACTCTTTATATATATATATCAAAGTAAATGGCGCCCAATTCCTTTCACCCCAAATGGAGTCAAGGATCCTGTCCTGAGGTTTAAAATGCTAGTCCACCACACTGACCAGGGGTCCTCCTTATCTGCCAAGGGGTTAGGGGGTTCTACACAAGCAAACACAAAAAAAACCTATACTGGTCCAGTTTTAATAAATGTTTTCTATTATTATACATCCTTCCTGACGAAGGGGGTCTGCTGAGCCCCTGAAATGCATTCAATGGGTACGCTTTAACTCCTTGGGATATGTGGAGAATGTGCCCACATCTCTGAATACAAATTGGAAAATTTGGGACTTTAAAGGGCATAGACTCCACTCAAACAAAGCACAGTAGGTATAAAAGGTAACTAGTTTATTACAAAATTGTAGTTAAAAAAGGGGAAAGGGGGGAGACAAGGGGATAAAGCAAGGGGTACATTCCCCGATATACAAAACGTTAATAAAATGCAACAGTACATATAGCAGAACCACTTATTTAATGCACTACTGTGTAATTGAAACAGAGTGCAACCCAATGCGTTTCAAGATCATGCGTTGTTCCTCTTCATCAGGGGAAGTGGGGATATAGCTCATATCTATCGTTCAGACATATATATATAGCATAGTGTAGGCTCTCGTATAGAACTAATGCAGGATAAAAACAAGAGTAAAAGATGCTGCTGCCGCTAGTATCATAATGTCCATGAGGGTAGGTCACGAAAATCAATCCCAATATTGCCACTTGTGAAGGAAACGTAGGTAAAGTAGTAGGGGGAAAGGTGAGGTTTGGAGCAGATTTAACCACCCCACGGCTGGATTCCAGGGAGGAGGGCTCACTGAAAAATGGGCTGCCCGGTGGTGTGGGTCAACCCGTGCCATCTATACAGGGGCGTGTGATGAAATTAGTGGGCCCGTGTGCAAGCCCACACCGTGCCGATAATCCCCGGCTGTCAACCAGGGACAGATCATCCTTATGTGCAGTGTTGGTCAAAGCACTGTGGGCCCCCCACCCCTCGGGGCCCGTGTTCAGTGAACACCCTGCACCCATGGATGATACGCCACTGCATCTATATTATATATAGGTACTGTATGGGCAGTATGAGGGCTGCATGGGAGTAGAGCAGATTCCCAAAGGTATGGTCTCAATGTTATAGGTATATTCGACAGGTTAAACAAAATGTGGAGACAAGCCCCTCCATCAGTTCACCAAAATGGCGGGGGGGGGGGGAAATGGGGAAGTGCCTTGATGCAAATGCAGGATCTAAGCAGATGCAGCTCACTCTTTCCCAGCGCCCTCATACAGCAAACACTGAAATGCATTGGTTACATTGACTAATAAAGTCTTAATGCACATAAAACAACCTTGTGGCAACCTCGTCTTTCTGTTACGCCTACTGCTGATATCTTGAAGACCTTTCCAGGCCCATTCGTTTCTAGAGAGCAGGCTTTGTCTCAAGAACATCTTTTTCATGTCAGGGTCCACCATTATATGATATCTACAATATGCAATCAGGCATAAGGAGGAAGGCCTGCAACATGCCTGTAGAGAGCGGCCCCATATAATGGCATGCCGGATGCACTTCTGCTAATTGCAATGTGACCATGTGTTTATCACATTTGTCTGCTTTTAAATGACTGACCTGCAAAGCCTCTACATGGATTAAAGGAGACTCCCACGGACGCGCAATTCCCTTTCCTTAGTGAGAAAGCTGGTGTGGTGTGTTCTTCCCAGCTGGGCCTCACATAATGATCTATTAGCACAGTGAACCTGCCAGGGACAGGCTTGTCCTTTAAGCCCTTGGGACCAAGAGATCATCTTTCAGTGGTCAGCAGAATCTGGTTTCCTGATGGTTTTTCTCATTGTTAAGTGATAGTCATTACAAAAGGCCACATCTTCCCAGGCAGAAGAACCCCAAGTGTTTAGATGCTCAATTACATACCTTTTTCCCTTTGCGGGCAGCCTGCCGTCTGCTCAGATGAGGGTGACCTGGGAAAATTTGCAGTTGGCTACAACTTGTTCATATACTTATCAATATTTTTAAAAAATGGGAAAATAAAATGTAATTTCAGAAAGCCCATTTTTAAGTTATTATTTGCTTGTTTATATTTTTATAGAAATTGTGAAGAGACCCGGTCACCTTGCCCATTCAGAGCAAAATGAGTGTCTATAGGTTTACCCCCTGGACTACGTATTACTTACCTCTCCAGCGCTCCCCAACTACTCCTTCTTCCATGGCCGCAATTTAGGGTTACCATCTCATCCCTTTAAATCCGAACACATATGAATTACACAGGTTGTTCTGAAGCTAATTTAATGCAGATAAGGCACCAACTGAGTTTAATTACCACCTTAAAGTGGTTGTAAAGTCCGCCCCCCCCCCAAAAAAAAACCTGCCCATCAGTGCAGCCTCATCAGTGCCCATCAGTGCCGCCTATTCATTATCCATTAGTGCAGCCTCATCAGCCACCTTAAAGTGGTTGTAAAGTCCGCCCCCTCCCCAAAAAAAAAAAACCTGCAAGGCAAAAGCATAATGAGCTGGTATGCAGCGCATACTAGCTCATTATGAAATACTTACCTTGGAACTAAGCTGTTGCAGCGGTCTCAGCACACCGATGTGACCGGCGACATGCTGTTTCCGGGTCTGCGGCACCGTCCAATCAAAACCTCCAACGCTGTGATTGGGGGAGCCGCGCTGACGTCACTCCCGTGCATGCGCATGGGAGCCGTCATTTACGGCACGAATGCAGGAGGAACGGCACCCTGGGCTACCCCGGGCGCCGATTCTTCAGTGTGCATGTGCCGATGATGTCAGCACATGCCGATACAGGGGATATCTCCTAAACCGTACAGGTTTAAGAGATATTTCCGGGACCTACAGGTAACCGTAGTACCTGTAGTTTAAAGTGGTTGTCATGACTAAAGGGGACATTTACACTCATAATCAGGGCACTGCTCATCAGTGCCTGAATATCAGTGCAGCCCCATCAGTGCAACATATCAGTGCCCATCAATGCTCACCAGTGCAGCTTTATCAGTGCCCATCAGTGCAGCTTATCAGTGCCCATCAGTGCAGCTTCATCAGTGCCCATCAGTGCAGCCTCATCAGTGCCGCCTATTCATTATCCATTAGTGCAGCCTCATCAGCCACCTTAAAGTGGTTGTAAAGTCCGCCCCCTCCCCCCAAAAAAAACCTGCAAGGCAAAAGCATAATGAGCTGGTATGCAGCGCATACTAGCTCATTATGAAATACTTACCTTGGAACTAAGCTGTTGCAGCAGTCTCAGCACACCGCTGTGACCGGCGATATGCTGTTTCCAGGTCTGCGGCACCGTCCAATCAAAACCTCCAATGCTGTGATTGGGGGAGCCGCGCTGACGTCACTCCCGTGCATACGCATGGGAGCCGTCATTTAGGGCATGAATGCAGAAGGAACGGCACCCTGGGCTACCCTGGGCGCCGATTCTTCAGTGTGCATGTGCCGATGATGTCAGCACATGCCGATACAGGGGATATCTCCTAAACCGTACAGGTTTAACCACTTGACACCTGGGCACTTAAACCCCCTTAACAACCAGACCAATTTTCAGCTTTCAGCGCTCTCACACTTTGAATGACAATTACTCAGTCATGCAACATTGTACCCATATGAAATTTGCGTCCTTTTTTTCACACAAATAGAGCTTTCTTTTGGTGGTATTTAATCATCTCTGGGTTTTTTATTTTTTGCGCTATAATTAAAAAAAGACCGAAAATTTTGTAAAAAAATTAATTTTTCTTCGTTTCTGTTATAAAATTTTGCAAATTAGTTATTTTTCTTCATAAATTTTAGCCAAAATTTATACTGCTACCTATCTTTGGTAAAAAAAAACTAATTAGTGGATATTATTTGGTCTTTGTGAAAGTTATAGAGTCTACAAGCTATGGTGCCAATCACTGAAAATTGATCACACTTGATTTACTGACGGCCTATCTCATGTCCCGAGACCCTAACAAGCCAGCAAAGTACAAATACCCCCCAAATGACCCCTTTTTGGAAAGTAGACATTCCAAGGTATTTAGTAAGAGGCATGGTGAATTTTTTGAAGTTGTAATTTTTTCCCACAATTCTTTGCAAAATGAATTTTTTATTTATTTTTTTTTTTTCCCCAAAATTGTCATATGTTAACAGGTTATTTCTCACATCCAGCATATTCATACCACAAATTACACCCCAAAATACATTCTACTACTCCTCCCGAGTATGGCGATACCACA
>BLSH010081166.1:426370-442544 GCA_018402905.1 Glandirana rugosa
ACCCCCCCCCCCCCCCCCCAGCCCCAAGCAAGTCTAGGGAAGGATTCTCTACTGCCTTGGGGAAGTTATACTAAAAACTGTAAACTAAGATACAAATAGTGCCGGAAGCATTGAACTAGAGAGTCAGTAATACAACCTTATCTTTTATTGACCAGAAGGAATTTTATAATTATTACGTTGCACCTTAAATGCTAAGGGTGGTCTTGACAAGTTCTTTTTTTTTTTATCCTAATCTGGAAAGTAGTACATAACTTTGTGAAATAGGATCAGGGAGGATCCATGGAAGATTAGTGGGCTGTCAAGTAAAGAAGAGGCCAAGGTGGAATCATAGTGTTAATGTCATCCACCGACAAAGCGTTTCCAGTGTCACAATTATCCTCCCAGTGGATGCACAGACACACCAGAAAGAAAAAAAGGTTTGTTTGCAGGAATATACCTGCTGGGTCTTGCCTGCCCGAGTTGGACTAATAAATGAATACACAACATCCCAATCAATCAAGCAGTGTTTGCCTTTGCCCCAGGTCTAGGTGAGGTCTGCTATGAGATGACCATACCTGTCAGGTATGCAGCGCGCATCGCCAACAAACTGTCTGCTTGCATGAAACAACATAGACTCCTGAAATAGTACATTTCTGTGTTCAGTCCCATGCCGCTCCCAAGAGCCGAAGCTGTATTTATTGTAATAAGAGTCACCTGAGCCTGTCCCTGTGGGCAGCTAGGTAAAATGGGCAGCATCTTATAGCACAAAGTACAATGTGTGCATCTATGTTTTCTATTATTTTTCCTTTTTTTCACCTCTGGATATTTCTGAAGGATAGAGCAGCAGAAATATTGGTGTTGTGTGGTGGTTCTGCAGTTGCTATTCAGAGGTCCTGAAACCCTAAAAATTAAAAGGGTCATTGTATAACAACCAGTTTTAAACTAAAACAACTACATATTTAATTAAGCTTTAGATTCCTGTACCAACATACACTATATTGCCAAAAGTATTGGGACGCCTCCCTTTACATCCACATGAACTTTAAGGGCATCCCAGTCTTAGTCCGTAGGGTTCCATATTGAGTTGGCCCACCCTTTGTAGTTATAACAGCTTCAACTCTTCTGGGAAGGCTGTCCACAAGGTTTAGGAGTGTCTATGGGAATGTTTGACCATTCCTCCAGAAGTGTCAGGCACTGATGTGGACGAGAAGACCTGGCTCGCAGAATTAAGACTGGGATGCCATTAAAATTCATGTGCGTGTAAAGGCAGGTGTCACAATACTTTTGGTAATATAGTGTAGTTTATCAATGAACGTATAGTCTTTAGCACACAAGATCCTTGCATAGAAAACTAGAGAAGGAAACTTTCCATGCTTTTAGGGGAGATAACAGAACAAAAGGAGGCATCTGGTGGGGCCCACTTGTAAGAAGGTCTCTGGTTGGCCACCAGCAAAGAGCAAAATAGGGTACCAAACAACTAAATTATGGAAGAATTCTGCCATCTTGGCAACGTGCTCCTAGCCCACTTCCAAATACCTTTGTCATTCTTTTAATAAACACTTGACTAAATGGTCATGCTTTACTAGACCAAGTAAGGGTGGTGAGAAGTGGCACAAAGCAGTTCCATTACTTTTCCACTTCTTCCTTCCACTTCTTTATAAACTTTGGTAACTCCAGTACCATCCAGGGGGTACCATTCAGCCTTTCCAGATTCACTATCTTATAAGTGCTCTGAGAGCTACCCCAGAGGGAGTATTTCTCCAAACCTTCGTTGCCTCACATGTTGCTAGTGCCATAGTCACTAAAGGTGACCTGATCATGATAGTGGGTCGACAACATTGGTCGGCAGATCATCTTGGAAATGGATCTACTGTACATGGCTATAATACCTGATTGACAACGGATTTACATGGGGGGCATTGTTTAATATAGTTTTTTTTTTTTAATAAAGGCCTTTTTTAATCGTGTGGATGATCCTGCGCTCTCTGGCAGGTAGTGCTCCCCCATGATCCAGCAGTGGACTGTCCCTTTGCGTCCTCACGTCCAAAGTAGAGCTATGGACCCTGCTATGGTCTTGATGACATCAGCACCCTAGACAGATGCCGCGGGGACTAGTCTAGCTGCAGGAAGGAGCAGAGAATGGAATAAGTAATTCTTTAATTTTTTTGTTGTCTCCCTAGACAAAAACGAGCATTTAACCCTTGCAGTGGGGCTGTGCCTAGAAGAATTTGGTATTTTTAATATTGCGCTTTAAAAGAGAAGTAAAGGTTTTTTTTTCCCCCTATTATTACCTAGTCGGATGCAGCATCAGTCCCCTGGCGCTTCTACACTGAGAACCAAGCGATTGAACACCACCGATGGCTCAGTTATCACAGCTCCCCGAGCAGAGAGCTGCTGACTGTCAATCACAGCTCTCCCCTCTGCTCCACCACGCTTACTGGAGCACTGTGGAGCGGCCATCTCAGGCTCTTAGTGGCTCAATGAGACGGGTGTCAGTCCAGGTCAGTGTTGCCAACCTCCTGCAGCATTTTTTACTGACTCATGGGAAATTTACTGACGGGACAGATTTTTTTTACTGACAACCTCAAAATTGTGAGAATGTTGATTAAAAACTAAGACAATCGATATTTAAACAGTATAAACACAATATGGAAACACTGACCCTACCCATAACAAGTAATTTCCCTGATTTACACTTAAAAAGCCAACCAGCATGACAAAGTAACAGGCCCTGATATTTACAAACAGTTGAAAAAAATCACAGATTTTTACAAACTGCCCGTAAATTTACTGACGGTTGGCAACCCTGGTCCAGGCACCTGGCGGATCCAGACTCCATGGCCGGGATGACGCGGCGGCCTGGACGGACATCCCTGACGTCAGCAGAGAGCGGACTTCAGCCTGAAAACAGGTCACAGGAGTGCAAAACGAATTGCACTCATGTGACCCATAGGAGAAGCCCAGCCAAACGAGCTTTGGCTGGACTTCTCCTTTAATTAAGGGCCCTCTCCTTGCTGGATGGCCTTTTTTATTTATTTATTTTTTTGCTTTGGTACATGTCCACCATGGCAGTGCCCAGCTACCCCTTTATAACAAACAATTGCAAAATTGGACTAAAAAAGAGCAGAAGACATTCAAATTAAATTTGGCTTCCACAGGCATTAGGTTTAAATAAATATGGAGTGGAGCAGCGCTATATAGACACTTAGATTACTAAATACATAAATGCATTCAAATAAAAAAGATAAATAAAGTGCATATACATATAAAAAGCAATTGAAGTGCAATATAAATTGTGCAAAAATGCATAAAAGTGTCAAATGCATACAATGCTCATGATCTTCCTAGTGAACAGTCCAATGGAAAAAGTGCAAAACGTGCAAAAAAGATAGAAAATGTGCCAATATATTCCAAGTCTGAAAAATCCCAGTGTTGTTAATCCTTATGAGTATAGTATTCAACACTTGAAGTGTGCACACCAATCCCCCACCATGTGCAATGGCTGCTCACCTTGTTCACTTAGGTATTGCGCATATAGCTCCTAAGAGCAGACAGCTACCATTGATCTCTATATGTTAATATGCATGAAAACAGGGGAAAAAGGCTTCTCGTGGTGTAGTATTATCACAGTATGTTTATTAAAAATAGTCGCAACTTACAGTTAAAATAGTGGCAATGCGATCAAGTTGACTCTTTGCGGGGTCACAAGCAGATATAGCAACGGAGAAGCAGCAGATTTCCGGGTTTGGCCGTAACCGGAAGTGACGTCACCCGGCTTCTGCCGACGCGTTGCGTCACAACCACGTGACTTCATCAAGGTATTGATTGGGCTTAGCAGATTTTTTTTCTGGATCCGCCAAACCTCCTGCAAACCAAATTTTCGCTCATCCCTCATCATGTTATACGGTTGGCTTTGTTATTGCTCTTTATAATAGGCTGCTAGTCCATGGGGGGTGATTTACTAAAGGTAATTAGACACTGCAACTGCAGTTGCTCCAGAGCTTAGTAAAAGAGGGGGAAGCTCTGCTGACATTATCCAATCATGTGGAAGCAAAAATGTTTTTTTTTATTTTTCTTGCATGTGATTGGATAGTCTCTGCAAAATAAAGCCTCACCGCATTTACTAAGCCTTGGAGCAATTGCAATTGCAGAGTGCACAGTTTATTTGGCTTTAGTAAATCAACCCCTTTGGCTTGATCTATTTAATATTAAATAGTGAAAAGAAATCAAATACAGTAAAAAATAAATAAATAAAAAAGAGCTGCAGACGACAACAATGTCTGAAGGACCCGCCATATGGCAAAGCCTGATCAACTATTACATTTCACCTCTATGTGGCTGGAAATTACATGTTTGTAATAGGAAGAGGGGGCCAAGTTTATTAATGTGGTGAAATAAAACCTTTGCCTGTGCCCAAATGAGAATCGTCCTTGCCAGATGTTTACATTACATTCCAGACCGAGGTGGCAATGGCTGCTGCTGCAAATCTGATGCAAGGTTATTCTTATCGTGCTGCTGTTAGGTGCATCCTGACCGGTCTTACAGTGGACATGGCATGAAATAAATGATAACAGTGTCAGTTAAGTTGACATGACAGCGTTGGCTACAATATTCAACAATGATATTTTTCACATCTGCCATTAAAATGTCCTCAGTCTGATAGCCAGCATCATTCAACCCACTTCCTCTGAGCCCAGGTTATCTTGGCCTCACCCCCAGCATGTAATTATACAGTTAAAGGAGAAGCAGAAAAATGATGAGCACATCTGTCTCTCACTCTGCTCTTTTCTCCTATCAGCAAGCTTCTTGTCAACTCATTGGCTCCTTGCTTGTATTTCTCAGCATTGAGTACACCATTGATCGGGCAACACTGAGGACCGTAGACACAGTGGTCGGCCAAGGAAACTTAACCAGTTCAGAGCCTTAGGACATCCTGGGATTTCACTGGTGATATCTCAATGCACCTGCAGGCATCATTGATGTATCTTTTTTTTTAGAGCAGGCGATTCCCATCACCATAAGAATGATCATAGCGGCAGCTCAGACGCTTGATCGTTCTTACAGGCGACGTCCCGTCCCCCCTGTCCCCCGCCGCCCTCCGGTGCTTCTCCCGACTCACCTGAGCGATCGGTGGCCGGGAGAAGAATTTGCCTGCAGCCGGAATGAGATACCAGAGATTTCCGAGGGACAGATGGTCCTCGGTCATCTCTATGGCTCTCGGAGGCCCAGGCGCACGTCATGACGTCACTTCCGGGTCTCCGAAGTAAACAATGACCGTGAAAGGGGAAGGAAAGGCTGAGATCGTCTGGTTTACTTTTTTCTGATCTCAGCCTTTCCAGTCTAGAGGAAAGATGTAGGGTCTTATAGACCCCGCATCTCTCCATAAAGAGGACCTGTCACACACTTTTCCTATTGCAAGGGATGTTTACATTTCTTGTAATAGGAATAAAAGTGATCAAAAAAAAAAAAATGAAAGTGAAATAAGAAAAAAAAAAATTTAAAGAGCCGCGTCCCCGCGAGCTCGCGCACAGAAACGAACGCATACGTAAGTCGCGCCCGCATATGTAAACGGCGTCCAAACCACACATGTGAGGTATCGCCGCGAGTGAGAGCAATAATTCTAGCCCAAGACCTCCTCTGTAACTCAAAACACCTAAACTGTAAAAAAATTTTAAAGTATCGCCTATGGAGGTTTTTAAGTACCAAACTTCCGCGCCATTCCACAAGTTTGCGCAATTTTAAAATGTGATATGTTGGGTATCTATTTACTCGGTGTAACATCATCTTTCACATTATGAAAAAAAATTGGGTTAACTTTACTATTTTTTTTTTTTTTTTAATTCATGAAACTGTGTTCAAAAAAACGCTGCGCAAATACCGCATGACATAAAAAGTTGTAACAACCGCCATTTTATTCCCTAGAATTTTTGCTAAAAAAAAACATATATAATGTTTGGGGGTTCTGAGTAATTTTCTAGCAAAAAAAATGATTCTTTGTACATGTAGGAGAGGAGTGCCAGAAATGGCCTGGATAAGATGAAAGACACATGCAAGGGAAGTACGTGTAGCACTCTTGTCCTAAACAGGGCTGCTAGTAAATTTAGTTGTGCTAGGTGGCAACCAGCCTGGCTAAATGTATTCAATTGATCAAATGGGTTTCTCCTCAGCCTGGTGTTAACTGTGATTTCTCATTTTTGTCAATAGGTGGCACTGCTACCTTTGGCATCAGTGTGACAAACTACAGTGGATTCAGGTTAAGAGTGGATATACCTCTTTCAACAGGAGTTTCTTTGGCCCCTTAGAATGCTGGAATAGGGTATTTATTTGGAGAGAGTAAGGTGATCAGGGTTCTTTCCACCTGGGCTGTGGCCTGGGTGGGTGTGTGTGGAGCAGCAGCCCAGGTGTAGGCCTGAAGCCTGGGGCCTTGCCACGTGTGTCCGGGGCACTGTCAGAGAAAGCCTGGAAGGCGTGGGAGAGGAAGTTGTCAGAGGGTCAACCGCTCTTGTTGCCGGAGGCATGTGTAAAGGGATGGAGTTGTGAAGGAGTACCAGAGGAGACTCTTCATCAGCCAGGGATGGTGAAGTACAGCAGGTAGCTGTGAGTTAAGCTCAAGGAATCCAGCAGGTAGCTGTGAGTTAAGCTCAAGGAGTTCAGCAGGTTGCTGTGAGTTAAGCTTGAAGAATACAGCTGATAGCTGTAAGTTAAGCTTGGAGAGTCCAGTGGGTAATGAGCTTGAGTGTGAGATGAGCTTGAGGATCTATAGTGGGATACTGTGAGTAAAGTTGTTGCTATAGGTGACAGCAGTTGCTTTGCAATACAGATTGCTGAATTCAGCTTAATGGCCCTTGTTCTGTATTGCTGTCTGCCTAGTACTATTTTTGTCCAAGGAGTCTGCCATGTTGCTATTGCATTTGCCTAAGAGTGTCCTGTGCCCTATCCCTCTCTCCCATATTTCCTGTTAAGAGAAATAAAACTCTATTTGTTCATTTTTAAAAGTGACTGGCGCCCATCTTTCCATCTTGCTCTACACCCACCATGCCTAATAACCTGCAGCCTGAGGAAGAATGTCAGCTCTCCCTAACTGGGGGGGTCACCACCAGGCCTCTGGGGACCGGGGAGAGCACTACATAAGCACAATGTGTCTTTCATCTGCTCCATTACGTTTCTTTGGCTGACCACTGCTTCTACAGTCCTCAGTGTTTCCCGATCAATGTAGTCCTAAGTACTGAAAAATACACATATTTCTCCATCATGCCATACCGTCAGGGAGGCATGTGGTTTGCCACCAAATCTAATTTGCAGCAAGGCAATGACCCCAAACATGCAGTCAATGTCATTAAGAACTAGCTTCAGTGTAAAGAAGAACAAGGAGTCCTGGAAGTGGTCATTTGGCCCCCACAGAGTCCTGATCTCAACATTATGGAGTCTGTCTGGGATTACATGAAGAGACAGAAGGATTTGAGGCAGCCGACATCCACAGAAGACCTGTGGTTAGTTCTCCAACTCCTTTTTATTTTATTTTGGACTGTATTGCCGGCAATATTTTTGCTTTCAGCAGTGGGAGGCCTAATGACAGCTGATGAATCATTCGTTGTTAAGGATGCGGCAGGCAGCTTCCCAGCCCCGCTCCTAATAACATATTGACTGTGCGCTCGGTGGGCGAACATCCTGTCGAACGCACAGAAAATTTGGGTGTTCAGCCCTACACTAGAGCAGAGGGCTTCTTGTCCATGAGAAGAAGCTCCCAGCCTAAAGGGCTGCTGCCCATCTGGACAGTCCAGCTGTGCTTCTTCATTTGCTCATTGAGATCTCAGCTTTGGCAGAACTGGGGGCCTATTCTACTGAACTTTGCTGGATCTGATCTAGAAATGTATCTCTGGGTATGCTCTGAAGATCTCACAGGAGATATGTCTGGCTGATATTGGAAGGAGGCATCTAAATATCCAGGGACATTAGTGAGTACAGACTGGACTTTGAGATCCCATTGACTGCTGCTATCCCTCTGGAATTAGTGTCAGCTTGTACTTTTAAAGTGGACATTCTCATGGTGTCCCCGTGTAGCCCAGTTCATCATGTGCTACTGCAAAGACAGTGCTAGGACGTTTTAGGAAGTGAGAGGTGTCCTCAAGTTGCTATTTTGTCCTCAAGAAGTATCCCACAGTTATCCTGCACCTATCCATGTTCAAGTGTGATAAAGCAGCAGAAAATGATACCCCTTGACTGTTTATTGAGTCAGAAGAGTGACTTGCTGTGGATACACTAGCTTGGGAAAGAACCTTTGGGACCATTCAGGGGACCCTTTTGGGGGTAAGCACTACACTTATGTAGCACCCTCTAGCTAGGTGGAAGCAGGGGCGTAACGATAGGGGTTGCAGGGGTTGCAATTGCAACCGGGCCCCATGGTCCAGGGGGCCCATGTGCCTCCCTTGTACACCTGAATAGGAGGGATGGTGGGGGTGGCATTTAGAGGACCCAATCTCCTCCATTTTCCTCTATCCAGTTTACTTGTCTTCTGCTGTTCCCAGGGCCCCTGTGTGCTTCCCTGGTCCCCCTGGGGCCTGCTGCAGAACTTGTGAAAGGGCCCCACTGCAGTACCATAATAAAGGGACCCACGATAGGCGTAAAGGGCCCCAGGATCAGTTGGAAGAGGAAAGGGCCCTGGCCAGGGGTCAGGGGGCCCTTCATAATTTCTTGCACCGGGGCCCTGAAGGTTCTAGTTACGCCTCTGGGTGGAAGCCTACATAGTTGTTAGTGTAGGAAAATTTGGCCTGGCTGAGAGCCAGTCCTGGGTGAAATCTGGGTCAGGTCTGATTGACTCAGGGAGGCTGGATGACTCAGCAAGCAGTACCTCTGGTAACCCCCCCCCTGCTCTCTGGAACCTTGGAGAAGCTTCCAGAAGTAGAACAAAAAAAGAAATTCAAATAGAATTTAGGACTTTTAAGGAGCCATAAAGAACTTATTATAATTTGTTTAAATCCGTAAATTTTTATTTACATAAAGTTAAAAAAATGAATAAAAAACACATTTTTCATCAATTTGATTTATCATACAACTGTTCAGCCGCTCATGCTCAACATGTTTCGCCCTGGGTGGGGCTTCCTCAGGAGGCTTACAGGCACTGTATGAGGTAGATACTACAGGAAAGAAAGACATAAAATGTAAGTATATAAATATACAGTAACTATTATGTATTATTTTTGATATAAACCATTTACTTCAATAGACAAAAAGGTTATTTTGTTCTATATACGTTTACATATATCAAAAGAAAAAACATCAATAATAAACATCAATAATAAACACAGTCATTTTTCCAAAAGCCAGTAAGGGGACATACCAGTGTTCATAAGCCACAGTTTCGAGCCAATTGTCAGTCGGTGGGTATAATATACATCATGTTTTGCAACTGTGGGGCCTTTTACGTTGGGAAAATGAAAAGGCCGTTCTTCCATCGCATCAGAGACCATGTGTCACTGGTGGCCAAAAAGAAGATGGACACACCCATCAGCAGACACATGGGTCTATTCCATTAATTTAATTGTACTATGATGCATTTCTATGCATTGGAGTACATTCCTCCTACTGTGACAGGGTGTGACCATGACAAAACATTTGCTATAACGCGAAACTCTCTGGATCCAAAATCTGGCAGCCTTGTGACATCCTGGTCTCAATGATGCACTAAGTTATAAATCCTTTTTGTGATCTATTTCTTGAATATGTGGATGAACGGTGTCTACTCTTTAGGTGTGAGGAAGTATCACCACATATGAATTGCCTAAATGACGGCTGTGCCTTTAAATGGAAGGGTTTGCTTAATCAGATACCTTAAAATAGTTGATATAAGAAAATCATTTTGGTCCAAATGGGAATGTTTACCTTTCTATGATGCTCATTGATAACTATATATTTTGATGTGATTGTAATTCGATTGCCAGCAGGCGGAGCCCATACCAATCTGCAGGTACCTAATTGGCCTTATGGGTGGGACCCTCTATCCCCCCATCTCATATTGGTTCCTCTTTGGTCCCTGAACCGGGGGGCGAGCCCTTTCTGGGATGTTCCAAGATAGCGATTGGAGACTCTGCACCGTGCGCACTGCATCACATCCGCCTCCTTGGCCTTGCGAACGTGCACACTTGAATCTATTTCTTGTCCGCACCCCGCTGGTGATGTCAGACGCCAGGGGGGTGGAAGGAGGATTTAACCGGCGTCTATGCCCCCACGATCTGTCAGAGGTACAGCGAGAAAGGGACGGACAAGGTCCCTGCTCTTCCTCTCCATTGCGCTCGACCATGCTCTTTACAATTAGTTAAGCAGCATTCGGCTCTTACAACAGCATTGACTTTTCAACTATTGCTGGGATATGGGGAAGATCTGAACCATTTGCCACCATGCCCCCCCTCGGATTTGAGTTACTTGGGGTACATGGCTTGGTCGGAAGAGCTCCCCCTTTACCCAGCCTACAAATGAATACAGATTTTTTATTTTTGTGGGGTGGTTTGCCCCAGTATAGCTCCTACTCGTTCATTTATTTATTAATATTTTTTTGGTCTTTGCCATATATTTTTTCTATCTAGATCCTCTGTGACACCCTCTTTAAGGGATCCTGCAGTACCATCGCAGGTCTCAGTTCGTCAGGGGAGGATTTACCTTCTTGTAACATCTGTGATAGTCATTCCAAATCCACCGGAAGAGGATATTTATCCCTTGAATAATAAAGAGGGGCAAATGTAATTGGCCCTATATAATCAACCACAAGGTAATTAATAACATGAGTTTACAGGGAGCTTAACATATCTAAGAAACAATGTATTTTAAACTTACCCACAACTATATGTACCTTCGTAGGTCCTACTGTATCTTTCCTTCTATGGTCTCAAGTAGCCACATTCAATCTGGCACGTGCATGAAGTAACCTACTTATACCTACTTCTAACTAGACTTTTTTGAACACTGGTATGTCCCCTTATTGGCTTTTGTAAAAAATACTGTGTTTATTATTGATGTTTTTTGTTTAGATATATGTAAATGTATATAGAAGTAAATGGTTTATATCAAAATAAATAAATAATAAATAATAGTTACTGTATATTGATATACTTACATGTTATGTCTTTCTTATCTGTAGTATCTACCTCATACAGCGCCTGTAAGCCTCCTGAGGAAGCCCCACCCAGGGTGAAACATGTTGAGCATAAGCTGCTGAACAGTTGTATGATAAATGAAATAGAAAAATGTGTTTTTTTCTTTTTTAACTTTATATAAATAAAAATGTTTGGACTTTAACAAATTGTAATACGTTCTTTATGGCACCTTAAAAATCCTAAATTCTATTTGAATTTCTTTTTTTGTCTTTAAATTGGATGTGGTGCCAATTCGGCTCTACATCATCCATTCCCTTTTTTCCAGAAGTAAAAGGTGGAGTCTAGGAGGAACTACTTGGAGTATTGATGAGGGCCCCAACCAATCCCCAGCAAAATGGGCTGGCAGGGGGCAGGCACCTCACAAATACTCATGGGTCATGCCAGCAGGGGCAGTTGGGTGGAAGATGGAAAAGGAATGCAGAGGAAGCTGTCGGTGGCCCTTGAGGGTGCCCCCTAGTCTGGGGGGGGGGGTGACCTCAGGCCTGGGGCTCGGGTGCTGGAGACCCTCTACAACACACAGAGGAAACCCTTCCTGGAGGCACGGGAGTCCAAGTGTTATCCCTTCCATAAAACACGAAAACAAAGTGCTGGACTGGCTGTGGAAATTTGGTGTGCAGGCTGTGGGATTCCATTTCACCTGCAGCTACTACGTGGGGTGTGCTACACTTAGATGGCATTAACAAGTCACAGTTTTAATTTGCCAGTTGCCTGAAGTTAAATTATATTTGCTACGTTTCTGATAACTTCCTTAGGCTTGTTTTTGTGCCTCAACTACTGCAGGCGAACAGCGTGACGCTCCAGTCATCCTCCCCTGGGAGCCCTCTGCATGTTGGCCTCTGCAGGTCCGCCAGCTCTTCTGCCCAAAGTGGTGACTGCTGCAGCATTTCTAACAAGCGTCTCCCGGTCCTGGAATAATGAGACCGGCGTCTCAATACGACCAAGAAGCCTCTTCACCATTGCAACTGAACGTTCAGCTGTTTTCTTTTGGACTGTAATTTCGACTTGGAGAATGCTTGAGAAAGCCGCAGAGCTAATGCGAACCAGGCGGTGAAAAATGAAATTTAAGGCAGGAATTCCTTAGCGAGGGTCTTCCAGTGTGGTTGGCCTGTGTGAGGTCTGGCTGAGTCACGAACCGCCACAGAGAGAAAGAGAGAGAGAGAGAGAGGATTGGTATTGAAAGCAGAGCGCCGCTATAGATGGAGGGACTTGGCCTGGTTAAATTAAGTCCAGGCCGTGGCATTTTCCTGGGATAATCAGCCAGTAAGACCATCATAAACCAAATATATTTACTCCCAGACGTGTTTTTCTTTTTCCATCATACAGCCTAACCCTTTCATTACCCCCAAGGCTGTGCCTGAAGAGGAAAGTGAATAAAAACTGTGGCAGAGAGGTCCTTCTGCACCTAATATCAAATTAGGAAATGCCCCAACCTACAGTTCAACTAGATCAGTGCTATTCGGCAAACAGTGCCAGTATACGAAATAAAGTTTATCTATTTAAGGTACTTATATAGCACTGTCAATTTACGCATTGCTTTACATACAGTATCTCACAAAAGTGAGTACACCCCTCACATTTTTGTAAATATTTTATTCTATCTTTTCATGTGACAACACTGAAGAAATGACACTTTGCTACAATGTAAAGTAGTGAGTGTACAGCTTGTATAACAGTGTAAATTTGCTGTCCCCTCAAAATAACTCAACACACAGACATTAATGTCTAAACCGCTGGCAACAAAAGTGAGTACACCCCTAAGTGAAAATGTCAAAATTGGGCCCAATTAGCCATTTTCCCTCCCCGGTGTCATGTGACTCATTAGTATTACAAGGTCTCCAGTGTGAATGGGGAGTAAGTGTGTTAAATTTGGTGTTATCGCTCTCACTCTCTCATACTGGTCACTGGAAGTTCAACATGGTACTTCATGGCAAAGAACTCTCTGGGGATCTGAAAAAAAGAATTGTTGCTCTACATAAAGATGGCCTAGGCTATAAGAAGATTGCCAAGACCCTGAAACTGAGCTACAGCATGGTGGCCAAGACCATACAGCAGTTTAACAGGACAGGTTACTCTCAGAACAGGCTTCGTCATGGTCAAAAAGAAGTTGAGTACACGTGCTCAGCATCTGACTCTGTGCAGGCCAGTCAAGTTCCTCCCTCCCAAACTCACTCATCCATGTCTTTATTGACCTTGCTTTGTGCACTGACCCAAATCATTTCGTGGAGAGGGGGTTGTTTTTCAGGGGTTGGGCTTGGCCCCTTAGTTCCAGTGAAGGGAACTCTTAAGGCGTCAGCATACCAAGACATTTTGGACAATTTCATGCTCCCAACTGGGAACAGTTTGGGAATGGCCCCTTCCTGTTCCAACATGACTGAGCACCAATGCACAAAGCAAGGTCCATAAAGACATGGATGAGTGAGTTTGGGGTGGAGGAACTTGACTGGCCTGCACAGAGTCCTGACCTCAACCCGATAGAACACTTTTGCATACCTCCCAACTTTCTGAGATGGGAATGAGGGACACCTATTACCAAAAGTATGTAGGCATAGGACACACCCCATGCCACTCCCCTTAAAGGAGAATTATACAAAAAAAATTAGTTAAACCCACAAATGCTTCTTTTTTTTTTTACCACTTCTATTCCTTTATATTGGCTTTTTAAATGTACAAATGCAGCAATTTAGAAATTGGATGAAAGGTTTAACACTGTAAAACACTTTTTGATCGATAAATAGTACATTTTATATATAAGTATATGCATCAGACCAAAATGAGGGACAAATGAAGAGGAATGAGGGACATTGTTCCAAATCAGGGGCAGTACCTCAAAATCAGGGACAGCTGGGAGGTATACCTTAGGGAAGAAGTAGAGACTATGAGCCAGGCCTTCTTGTCTAACATCAGTGCCTGACCTCACAAATGCTCTTCTGGAAGAATTGGTCAAACATTCCCATAGACACTCCTAAACCTTGTGGGCAGCCTTCCCAGAAGAGTTGAAGCTGTTATAGCTGCAAAGGGTGGGCCAACTCAATATTAAACCCTACAGACTAAGACTGGGATGCCATTAAAGTTCATTTGTGAGGCCAGGTGTCTGACCTCACAAATGTGCTTCTGGAAGAATGGTCAAACATTCCCATAGACACTCCTAAACCTTGTGGACAGCCTTCCCAGAAGAGCTGAAGCTGCAAAGAGTGGGCCAACCCAACATTGAACCCTACTGACTAAGACTGGGATGCCATTAAAGTTCATGTGCGTGTAAAGGCAGGTGTCCTAATACTTTTGACAATATAGTGTATGTACTTCTATAGGACCAAGCTGGATCATGTAACTATGTGAAAATTTTCCATACATGGAATTCAGCTTTAACTCTCTATCATCTATAAGTTTTATGTGGACTGATCCTCTAAAAAACAAAGTTTCATTATCTCAGGGTTATATATTTTTTTATCTTCTTAGGTAACATTCATTGTTTCTGGTGCTGATCATGCCTAGAACATGCAAGGCACAGGACATCATTGTTACACTAAGATATAAACTTCCAGCTTTCAAGAATCCCAGCTAATTAAGAGCCCGCTAAGAACGAGATTGCTATTTATAGGTAAGCTGAACTGTAAAGGGAAGAACTGGAGTGTTATATCATTTTTTTTTAATAAAAGCTCTGGTGTTTTGGCAGTGTGACAGAGTTGGGAGGAAGCTACACATAAGTTTAACTATGCAACCTTTTTTTATGATTGTTACTTTTCCCCTTCCAAGATGAACTCAGAAATTCATGCAGCTCTGTATTCGCCAATATATAATTAAGTAAAATGTATACAGTAAATGAAAGCACTGTAAGTAGATTCATTTTACTTGGTATCAGCTTCTTGTAGTTCCTCTACAGCAGAGCTCAGACTGGGAGAGGCAAAATTAGCCAATTAGTTCATGCGATGAGCAGGGCCGACCACTAGGCAGAGTAGGCGGCCGCCTAGGGCGCCACTTCCACCAGGGGCGCCCATCCGCTGTTGATCCGTCACTGCTCTACATCAATCACTCATGTCACTGGAGAGCAGCGGCTGGCAGCACCCCAGGGTGGTAAAATGAGGCGGATCCAGGGGCACAGGTGCGGGCCTGTGGAACACGGCTAAAGAAATAGGTAGAGAGGCTCTGCAAAAAATCTCTGCCTCCGCCACCTCCATCGTATAAATTGACAGGGCAAAGGGGCTGAAGTCAGGGGCAGAGCCAAAAGGGGGAGGCAAAATGAGGTTTCGCCTAGGGTGTCAAAAATCCTTGCACCAGCCCTGGCATTGAGAAGAAGCATGTTAATAGCAGGAGAGAGCAGAGTGACAGAGAAATGAGAGAGCTTTGCTTTCACTGTCCAATCACAGCCTGGGGTAGGTTCAGGATAACCTGGGCTCAGAAGAAGTGGTTTAATTGATGCTGACCAACAGACTGAGGACATCTAGCAGGAGAAAAAAAGTACTGCAGCGTAAATCTATGAATTGAAGCTGCAGCAAAAGCCGGTTTTGTTATTTTATCTTTTAATGGGCCATTCTAATTTATTGTTGTTACTTTTGGCTAGAGTTAGCTGGTGGAAGGGTTAGAACAGTGGTCTCTAAACTCTGACTTAGGGGCTGGATATTGCCCTTTTGCTTGCCTTTATGTGGACCTTGGGGCACTATTTCACCAACTGACCCCAATGAAGGGGCATCATTCCCCCTACTGACACCATCAATGGGGCACTATTTTTCCACTGATATCAACAATAAGGTACTATTTCTCCCCTCTACCTCTACTTCCACTGGCCACATTCTGGCCCCCCTAAGGCCTGAAGGATAGTAAACTGGCCCTTTGCCTAGAAGGTATGGTGACCCCTGGTTAGGGCTTCATTTTGGTTCCTTTTGATGCCCATGTTCCTAATAAAGAGGGTTTTCCTCACTTCCTGTCTTGGGGAGAGGAGGTCGGTTGGACAGGAAGCAAAGAGAAATCTCTCCAATGGGAACCTAGACAGTGAAGCAAACACCATTTCTTGTACAATGGGGAAAGATTAGAACCCCTGTAGCGTTGTTATT
>BLSH010081166.1:493026-511395 GCA_018402905.1 Glandirana rugosa
GATGGGAGTTCCTCGAATGTTAGATTCTAGGGATTGAGTGTAAGTATGTATATGATCCCGGTTAAATAGGTCCTAGATTAATTTGATGGTCATTCGTATTATAAATAAATAATAATATAATAAAACATATTTATAAATAACTACCAAATACATGGTGGCTGTTAAAAACGTCGTGAAATGTATGACATGTAAATGTAGTCAGGGACGTGAGGTTCTCGAATGTTCAATTCCAGGGGACCCATATAATAAATAATAATAGAATTGATAATAATAATAGTAATAATAAATAATAATAATAAATGTTAATTATATTACAATATGATTTATAATATGTATATAAATAAATATTATGCTTACTGGTAGTTTAATTAGATCCTGGATAAATTGGCCCTAGTATATGTATGAATGTGAGTTAGGGATCTTAGATTGTAAGCTCCTTGAGGGTAGGAACTGATGAATGTGCAATATATATGTAAAGCGCTGCTTAAATTAACGGCGCTATATATAAGTACCTGAAATAAATAAATAATATCTAATAATAGTGATAATCATCATCATCATAATTGTAACAATAACAAATAATATAAATAAATAAATAATATCATAAATACTACTACTACTACTACTACTACTATTACTACTACTACTACTACTACTAATAATAATAATAATAATAATAATAATAATATTATTAGTAGTATCATTTATATTATTATTATTATGATCATTATCATCATCATTATTGTTATTATTATTATTATTATTATTAACAACAACGATGATGATGATGATTATGATGATGATGATGATAATAATAATAATAATAGTAATAATAATGGTTGAAGCAATAACAAATAATCTAAATAAATAAATAATATCATTTATAATGATAATACTAATAATAATAACAACAAGTGATATAAATAACAACTAAATACATAAATAAATGTTCTTTATTCTGATTCATATACAAAGCCTATCACATTCACATATTACTGAAAACATTGACATAGTGACAAAAACTAAAGACATAATAGGTTCTTTTTAGCAATCTAATCTTGTACAAAAACCTGAGAATCTTGGGTGAAGAGATTGATAAATACACCAAAATAAATTCCCATTAACATGTAATGATAAACGAATAATAGATCGCGGAAATGATCTTTTCAAACAATCAAGAACAGATGGACTTAGTTGAATTGGATTTGCTTTACCATAAGGATGCATCCCTCTTTTTTTTTAAATTAAAATTAATTTTTATTTTTTATTTTAAATTATAAATAAAATAAAAAAGTTAAAATAAAAATAAAATTCAAATCAATGGATTCCTGAAAGATATGAATGGCAATCTTAAATCTCAAGCTGAAGGACTTTTAGCGACAGTTGGCAAGACACAACGTGATCACAGGACGGTTGATGGAGAGCGCACACAACAAGTAGTGCGCCCGGCATTCAGTCTCTGGTGAGAAGAAGAATCTGACACCGCACTCCCCGCACTCCCAGCACAAGTTTGGGAATTGCTGCACTGCATTCTTAGCTCGATCACCAGGAGAGGGCATATTTGCTAGCTAATTCGACATGTTATTTCCCAACCATCGTATAAATCCTAAGTATTCTTAAGAGTAAATCTTAGTATTTAATTTTTGCACTTGTTAAAACTATTCCTTGGCCTACCTCTCATCGCTGTGTTTGCGGTGGAAATTCACATTTTACAGCCATGTTTTAATTAAACAAATAGACCTCAGTAATCAGATAAAGCATTCGCTCATCTGTTTCTTTGTACCGCTAATTTATTTCCGGAGATAAATAATACACAACTTTTATGCCTTACATTATTTTTTAAAAATTACGTAGTATTTTTTCGCCTGCCTTGGTGCCTTCATTTGCATATTTACAATTGTGGCAAATACTAGAGTTATTGTCTTTTAATGAAGTTCCCTACATAGATAGATGAGACTTGTCCCCGAGTTTTTATTTCACATTAGAATATAAGCAGATGGTGTAAATGAGAATTCTGCCGCTAGATTTGTGTTGGAGAAGGCACGTCTGCCTTGACTTCATTTTCCACAGGCAAAGACAAATGTGTAAGATGCGCTGATCTGCAGCAACCAATCAGAAAATAGCTTTCCGTTTCAATAATTTGCAAGTTGCAAAACAATGGCTGGGATTATTGATAGCAAGGCAGTTGGTGGTGACGAAGGGTACAGTTACAGCCCAGAGTTACGTTGCGGCCACCATAAAACACACACAGGTGAGAAAATTACAAAACGCGGTGGCCTGCACACATGACCACACCTTGGCTCAGTATATGGCTAGATCATCCATACATACACTATATTACCAAAAGTATTGGGACACCTGCCTTTACACACACATTAACTTTATTGGCATCCCAGTCTTAGTCTGTAGGGTTCAATATTGAGTTGGCCCACCCTTTTCAGCTATAACAGCTTCAACTCTTCTGGGAAGGCTGTCCACAAGGTTTATTGGTGTGTTTATGGGAATGTTTGACCAATTCTTCCAGAAGTGCATTTGTGAGGTCAGGCACTGATTTTGGACGAGAAGGCCTGGCTCATAGTCTCCACTCTAATTCATCCCAAAGGTGTTCTGTCAGGTTGAGGTACAGGCCAGTCAAGTTCCTCCACCACAAACTCGCTCATCCATGTCTTTTTGGACCTTGCTTTGTGCACTGGTCCAAATCATTTGTTGGAGGGGGGATTATGGTGTGAGGTTGTTTTTCATGGGTTGGGCTTGGCCCCTTAGTTCCAGTGAAGGGAGCTCTTAAGGCGTCAGCATATCAAGACATTTTGGACAATTTCATGCTCCCAACTTTGTGGGAACAGTTTGGGGATGGCCCCTTCCTGTACCAACATGACTGCGCACCAGTGCACAAAGCAAGGTCCATAAAGACATGGATGAGCGAGTTTGGGGCGGAGGAACTTGACCGGCCGCACCAATTCATTCCAAAGGTGCTGTCAGGTTGAGGTCAGGTCAGTCAAGTTTCTCCACCCCAAATTCGCTCATCCATGTCTTTATGGACCTTGCTTTGTGCACTGGTGTGCAGTCATGTTGGTACAGGAAGGGGCCATCCCCAAACTGTTCCCACAAAGCTGGGAGTATGAAATTGTCCAAAATGTCTTGGTATGCTGATACCTTAAGAGTTCCCTTCACTGGAACTAAGGAGCCAGGCCTAACCCCTGAAAAACAAAAACACACAATAATCCCCCTCCACCAAATGATTAGGACCAGTGCACAAAGCAAGGTCCATAAAGACATGAATGGGCAAGTTTGGGGTAGAGGAACTTAACTGGTCTGCACAGAGTCCTGACCACAACCCGATAGAACACCTTTGAGATGAATTAGAGTGGAGCCTGCAAGCCCAGCTTCTCATCCAACATCAGTGCCTGACTTCACAAAAGCCCTTCTGGAAGAATGGTCAAACATTCCCATAGACACCCCTAAACCTTGTGGACAGCCTTCCCAGAAGAGTTGAAGCTGTTATAGCTGCAAAGGGTGGGCCAACTCAATATTAAACACTACAGATTAAGAATGGGATGCCATTAAAGTTCATGTGCGTGTAAAGGCAGGTGTCCCAATACTTTTGGTAATATAGTATATAAAACATCAGTGTTTCAACCTGACTGCCAAGTCATCTTCTAAAATACAGAGGAATACAAGGAATTGTGAGTTGTAAGACAAGTGGAGAGGAAAAAAAAAGATACATTGCAGAATGGGATGGGTTAGAGATAGAGTGGGGTACAAAGGGGAAGGAACTTTGGGGCACAGGGAGCCCCCTAAATTCCTGGAGCAGCCAGGATATATCAAAAAGGTGAGTGAAAGCTACAAGCTATACAGTCAGTAGAGAATGAATACAATTATTTGGGGGGATATTGGGTTATCCAAGGTGCCCAATGTTTTTGGAATCTTTCCATGGAGCCCCTCTGTGTGGTATCAGATTTGGTATTCTGTATTCTCTAAAACCTGTTTGATTTTTTTTTTTTTCCTTGTAGACTTTGGATTCTAGCAGCAAATAAGCCGAGATGCAACATTATCAGTACAATCACTTCATTTAAACAAAGAAAGTCCAAATAAACATAACCTGATACCATATGAGTTTGTTGGTGATTATTTTTCCGGCTGACAGTTAAGCCTCGCACACACTACTAGCTTTTTTTCATTCATTCCTGCTGTGCTATTGTGTTCTGACAGTCCCTCTGCTTTCCTACTAAAAACTGACCACACTAAGCATGAAAACTCACCATGGTCAGCTCTCTAGCTATGCTGGGAACTCAGCCTGCTCTCCTCCAATGATCAGACTTGTCCTTTGCCACCCCCCCCCCCCCACACACACACACAGCCATTCACAGGGACGATCAGTGTGCTGCTGTTTCTCCTCCCCCAGCTCCTATGCAGCCAAGAACAGAGGGAATGTGATCACTTATACAGGAGGGGAAAAAAGCGTTTATGAAGTTTTTCTTATATCTATGCACAAATGTTTTGTCTTTCATTTCAATGTTAAACTGAATGGGTTGTTTTACGGGGTGATAGTTCACATATACTGTAATAGAAAGATAACAGTTACAATTGATTTAACACATAAATGCTATAAAGGAAAGTAGTAAGAAATGTAGTCTGATTCTTCCAGTGAGTGGATCCTGGGAGTCCTGCGTGCCTCCATACTGTCTGCTTGTTACCATGGCACTGCCGGCAGGTTAGTCTGTAGAAATGAGATGTGACAGGCTCAGCTGTTATTCATCATCAAAGAACATCACTGTAAGCGACACCTAACACTTTCACAACCTAACCTCCTCCCAGGAACCATTTTTAAAAGGCTTTACTGAAAGCAAATGTAAAAAAAAATTCTAGGTTTTTTTTTTTTTTTTTTTTTTTAAGGCCTATATGTCTCTTCTGCCAAAAACTTCCTTTAACCACTTTGTATCCGAATAAATTCTGACACTTCGCTCCTACATGTAAAAATTTACTTTTTTTAGAATATTACTTAGAACCCCCAAACGGTATATATATATATATATATATATATATTTTAGCAGAAGCCCTATAGAATACAATGATGGGTGTTGCAATTTTTTATGGCGTTTATCCCATTTTTTTTGCATGACGTGAAATATGATATTACGCCAAGTAAATAGATACCTAACATGTCATGCTTTAAAATTGCGTCTGCCTGTGGAATTTCGGCAAACTAAAGTGCTTAAAATTCTCCATAGGCAATGTTTTAAATGCCTTTACAGGTTACCAGTTTATAGTTACACAGGAGGTCTGCTGCTAAAATGATTGCTCTCGCTCTGACCTTTTTACATATGCGTGCAATAGTAACATATGCGTTTGCATTTGTTTTGCATAATCACGGGGGGACGGGAGTGCTTTAATTTTTTTATTATTATTATTTTTATTATTATTATTCATTTTCTACAAAACTTTTTTTTTTACACTTTTTTGTATTAACTTTATTTGCTATTACAAGGGATGAACAACATCCCTTATACAACATGGGCCGTGACAAGTCCTCTTTATGGAGAGATCTTAGGCGGTTGGTCGGGTTGGGTCACTGGCGGCTCCCTCCCCCCGGGTCGGTCAGTCAGTAGGTCAGGGCCCCGCACTTACCCCATCTCGCAGGCAGCGCTCTGGGCAGTGGGCAGAGTCAGCTTCTCTCTGGACTGTTCTCTCCAGCTACTTCCTCGCTTCCCCTGCATCTCCTCCCTCCTCCTCCTGGCAGCCAATCCAATCGGATCTTTTTTCGGCCAATCGGGTGACGGCTCTCACAACCCGCTTCCTGATTGGCCAGGAGGAAATTCAGTGTGACAATAGTGAATATTCATTCACTATTGTCACACAACTGGGTGGGATCGGGGCACAGTGCTCTGCGCCCTGAGCTCACCCTTTTTTGAAGCCTATTGGAGCCTCAGGATCTAATCATGTGCTTCAAAAAAAAACAACACTCCCCCCATTAGAATCCATTCATCCGGCGCCCCTTCATGTAGCTCAGGGGGCCGGAGCCATGGATGGGGGGGCAGCACCCATGCGCTCCTAATGGATGGGCCGCCACTGCTTGTCACTTCCGGTTTCCGGGGTCACAGAGAGAGCAACAATGTCAGTTCCTCGCTCTCTGTTCTGTGCAGCCATCACAGCCGGCTGCAGCACTCCCGGGCTCCTCGATCAGATGGTAGAGCTTGGAAAAAGAGGTGGCGGGAGGGGGATGGGACCCCCCATCTGCCACCTGCAGAAGTGATCAAATGGCTATTTAGCGACTCAAATCACTTCAGCTGGAAACAGAATTGGCAGCTGAAAAATTACATACCAAGATGATGTCTGTAGGTGCAGGCATTGTCCCGATATATTAAATAATAAATTGTTGCGCTCTAAATAATGATTATAAACAGTACAGTGAGTAATGATAAGTGACAAATATAAATAAAGTGAACAAACGAAAATAAGACCAAGTAGGTGTGCGGGCAACCCCACAGTCTTCATACATCAGATAATGAACTAAAGTCACAATAAGAACAGTAAATATGTGTAAACCAACTTTACACCTGCATCAAAAATCATTCAAGAAAAAAACAAGTAAACAAAAAAAGAGAAAACAAAAGAAAACAAAAAGCAAGTCCCAATAAAGGTCCCAATTATTATCTTCATAAGAATTGATGAAAAAATAAACACTCAAAAGTCCGTGGAAAAGAGAAGAAGCTTCACTCATTAACCATCACCAGCCAGATGTACACCTTCAGTGCTCAAAAGGTAAGCCAAAAGCCTTACCAGAAGCTGGTGGCCCACTATCGCTAGTAGGGTCAGAAACAGCTGCCAGAAATAACCCTCTGCAGGGTATCAAGCCGAAAGAAGATTCCCTCTGGATCCACAGGACTCTTTCCCAATGCAGCGGCACCTCTCAGAATTGATGGTTCTCCAGAAAGGGCTAACGTTTTAACTACTCAGGCACATTCCCCCAGCAAGGCCATATAAAATAATAAGATCCGACATAGTGTAATACCGTAGAGATACTTTAATAAACAAAAATGAACAGGTACTCACAATATTCCAATAAAAGCGCGCATAAAAGTTAAAAGCCGGCAAAACAGCCCGTACTCGTGGAATCACGTAGGCGTGGTGACATAAGCACGCAAGCTCCGCCCTACATGTTTCGTCACAAATGACGTCTTCCTGGGGCACGGGCAACGTCTCACGTCACTACTATTAAATACTTCCTGCATTGCGGTCCAAGCCTCGCTCAGAGAGATCCATTCAGTCACATGAGATATTAACTAGGACCAATGACGGTCGATCATAACAAAGGCGGAGATCAACCGGAGCGAGAAGAGGCAGCAATCAGGATTACAACAGACATTAGATATCGTCCCGATATAACCACTGGACCTGAAGATGTCCATGGACGTCTTACGGACGGGAAGCAGTTAATCTCTTTTTTTTTTTTTGCGCAGTGCATTGTACACCCTCAGTCCACTCTCTGCATTTGTAAGATGACAAAAATCGAGCCAGGTGCAAGGACAATGTAACTCCTACACATACACAGGAGAGGCCATCCAATGACTACCCAATGGCCAAAGAGAGAAGGTATTGGATGCAGAAGAAGTGGTGAGGAATAGGGAAGACTGATGATGAGTATGGAGCTGTCAAGGTTGGACGAAGGCAAAGTAAGCGTTGAAGAACTTTGCTTTTGATTAAAAAAAAATTATAGCATGTAAACCCGTTCCACATACCATTCTGGAAATTAATGTTATTAAAAATGACCTTTCCAATCTGAAGTCGCTGTAATTTTTCAAAGCATTTCCAGAAAATTCTGTGAAATATGTCAACCTTTAGATGCTCTGTATGCAGTTGGTGTAGGGAACACCTCCAGAAATGTAATTTCCTGCTTTTGAGATTGGCTCACTGATTTTCTCAGATGTCTGTGCTAAGATACTGTACAAGTACAATTTTAGGCATCCCCTGCAATAGAAATTTCATCTTATGTAACATAATGGGAGCTATACTAACACTGGTGCATTCAGAATCTGATGCAGCTGTGCATAGTAACCAATCGGCTTCTAGGTTTATTGTCAAAGGGTAATAGAACAAGCTAAAGTTAGAAGCTCATTGGTTACTGTGCACAGCTGCACCAGATTCTATGTGCGCCAGCTTTGGTAAGACTCCCCAATACTGCCTAAGGTCTAAATACTGCTAAAATTATGCTGACACTGCAGCTTTCCCCATTGGGCGGGGCTAATGGGCGTGACATTATGAAGCACGCATTTGTCAGAGGTCAGACCGGAAGGAGTCCTGATCGGATACATGTAAACGCAACACAGCTGTGCCTGGGTTTTTATGTATGTGAGTGCGAAATCTAATTTTTTAAATAAATGTGAAAGTTTTTAAGTATATTACAGGCAGCGGCCGGCGGCTTCATACTGGGCCTCTCCTTCCTCAGCTTCACGGCGGCTCGGCTTCCCCTGCATCTCCTCCTTCTTGGTGGCCAATAGGTTTGCTTCTCCTCTCGACCAATCGGGTCTCATGACCCCTTTCCTGAGCCGGTATTGACAGAGAGGAGAATCAGGAAGACAATAGCGAATATTAATTGGGATTGTTTTTTTTCCCAACAAAAGTGGAGTTACGTTTAAATTTGCCATAATGGGCAGATGCTCCTAGGGGCCCACCAGCCACTGTAGAGTCTCTAATTCCACTTGAATGCTCGAAGTAAGCAGTTGAATACACATGACATTGACAATTAAACTGCTTTATCTGCCATCAATGATAATATATAATATTTATCAGTTGTACCAGGTAGGCATTTCCAATAACAAAAGAATGGGGGACTTCCGGTTCCAGCGCCGCATGGAGAGGAGCTAGGAGAGATCAGCTCCGACTCCCCGCCAGGAAAACCTGCTCCAACCACCGCTAATCCTTGGAGGGACACCCCGCTGCCACTCACTGCTACCCCCGGCACGATCCCCGCGCTCTCCGGTAGCCGCATGGATCGTTTTGTTGAACGTTTGGGGGCACGATCGTTCGTCGCAAACACGCCACAAGGAGGAGAAGAGACACGTGGCAGGCCCACCATGGCCGCTGCACCTCAGGTACCTTCATACGCGGCAGTGCTAACGGCCTCTCCTCCTCCAATTACAAGGACCACAGACCTCCAACCCCCCCAGTGCACCACAGGGCTGCCCACTGCTGATACACCTTCTCCAGCTGACATTGCTCAAGCAGTAGTGGCCCTGATCAGACCTATCATAACTGAGGCAGTGGATTCAGCAGTAAGTAAGGGCCTTGAGCAATTCCGCAAGGACTTTCAACTGCAGACAGCCAGAATAGACCACGCTGAAGTCAGGATCTCCGCCATGGAAGATGACACCACTGCCTTAACGGCAGCCGTGGCTAAGCTGACCACAGTCCAAAAAGAACTCTGGGAAAAGGTCATTGATTTAGAAAACAGATCCAGGAGGAACAACCTACCAGAGTCCTACTCCTCCCACGACATCTAAAATCTGCGCCGTGGACATTCCTGGGCTTCTAGGTCTTCGCACACCTTGTGTAGTTGAAAGGGCTCATAGAATTGGCCCTCCTTCAGATACCCGCAACAAACCAAGAGCGGTGATAGTCCGCTATCTTAATTATGTGGACAAGCAAGCCCTCTTGCAATGCTTCCGCAGAGCTCGGAATCTAACCTTTGAGGAATCCACTTTATTGATTTTTGCGGACTACTTAATTGAGGTCATGCAACAAAGGAAAGCCTTTTCTCTAGTCTGTTCGGCCCTTCACAAGCGAAATGTTAGATTCAGTCTGGCTTATCCAGCCACCCTCTACTTCCAATCCCCTCAAGGGGAAAAGCTCTCGTTCACATCACCACAAGAAGCCAAAGCTTACTTAGACAACACTCTACCATCTGACATGGACCAGTCGCCACCACCAGCCACTGACATGCATAGAGCACCTAAGAAATCATCTATCTTATCTAATAAGCTTCTGAGCCCGGAGAAACCTCCATACAAGAGGATACGATTCGGTCTTCCGGAAACCTCTACATCTCAGGCCCAAGCCTGAAATCACTAGGGTCGCATTATCCCAAATGATGTACCTGCCATAATCTATGATTTGTGGCCAACTAATACCCGCGCAAGACTTAATTCTCACTCTCAGGTACCAACTACGACAACTACCCATAGCTGAATGAACAACGAACTGTAAGTGTCAACCCCTATGTCCCCCAAACAAGGGGATGCCATATAATTCCATTTCTTGCTGCAATCAGTTCGTCATATGCCACGAGGCTATGGAATGGCATTTCTCCTATCTACCTAGGTTTTGTTTTTTCTTTGAATTTAATGTTTGTTATTCTGGAATGTTAATGTTTAAATAGGGTCTGTCCTCAGGGTTACTCCCTTGGGGGCACACCCTATTATTCAGCTGGTTGTTGGGGGCAGACTATGGTGCACCCCCGGTTGCACAACATTACGGGTCCCATGCTTACTTCTTCTTTTCCCTTCCTCTTAGCTCTACCTCATCTAACCCTCTTCCTCCCTCCTTATACTTCTTTCTCTCTTCCTTCTTGTACCCCGCATCCTACCCCTATACCACCCTCCTCTACAACCTTTTTCATCCAAGACCAAATCGGTCTACTTTTATAGCTTACCACCATGGTGTTCAAAATATTTTGTTAAATTGTTTCTCATGTTTAGGAATGTACTCTCTTATATTTTTCTGTTCCCCAGCCTCGGAGATCTATGTTACTCGCAGAAATGCTGCTGGCCCTGTTTTCTAAGAGACCAATTCTCCACGCTATTATGGATCCTCCTGAGCTCGGGAATAACTTGAAAGTAGTCACATGGAAGGTCAGAGGACTAAGATCCCCCCAAAAACGTATGCAGGTACTTAGACATTTGAAGAGGCTAAAAGCCGACATAGCTCTTTTACAAGAGACCCATCTAGGGGCAGACGATATTCCCAGACTCCGTAAGCTGTGGGTGGGGGAAGTCTTTGGCTCCCCCTCGGTGGGAAGAAGGGCAGGAGTTGCCATTCTTCTCCACAAACAACTTCCGTACAAAGTCGGGGCATTAGACAGTGACACCATAGGGCGTAGGGCTACCCTCCACCTCACCATTGCTGACCGTGACATGGCTATTTCTAACATCTATGCTGATAACTCGCCTACCCAGACCTATTTCCAAACCATGTCGACATGGCCTCTACAAATCGCGGAACCTTTACATCTCCTAGGCAGTGATCTAAATTCAGTGATGCTCCTTGCGGAAGACCGCTCCTTAATACCAGGCCATCGTTCAACTGACCCTGACCAAGAATCTATTCTCGCCCATACCATCACGTCCCTCCGATTGACTGATGTTTGGCACTTGAAGCATCCCATAGACAAAGAATATACCTTTTACTCATCCCTCCACAAGACTTTCTCCCGGATAGACTATTTCTTTGCCTCTCCTTCCCTACTCCCTATGGTGTCTTCGGCATCCATAGAGAGTATGGCTATATCGGACCATTCCCCAGTTACTATTGAGATTTCCAACCTGACGCGCAGACCAAACACACAGACGTGGCCTTTCCCTTCCTATCTTAACGAGGAGCTGGAGTCCACCCTTCTACATGCCTGGACTGAGTACATGACAAACAACAAGGAACACCTTTCCACACCCAACCTATTTAGGGAAGCTGGAAAGGCCTTCCTCAGGGGCCACATTATTTCCTTTGCGGCTCGTTTTAAAAAAAAGGCCCATAATAGATAACTAGGCCAGTAAGACACTTAGAGAGGCCCATGAGATGTTAAACTTGTCACGGACCCCCGAGAACATTCGAGCTTGGCAGCTGTCTAAAATCGCTTTCGATCATTGGTCTTCACAACAGGAGTCCATTAACCATTTTCACTCCTCTCCCTTCTTTCATAAATATGGCAATAAATCGGGAAGGCTCCTGGCTCGGATGTCATTGTTTCGCCACCCCCAACCCATATCATGACACTGCGAGATCCCCTAGGCAGTACCACTAATAAACCCTCAGAGATAGAAGCCATCCTCACGAACTTCTATAAAGATCTATACACTAAGGACTTGATTGACGCAGACAAAGCTAAAGGCTTGTTGGCTTCACTCCAACTTCCTAGCATCTCGAACGATCAATTAGAAGTAATGAATGCTCCAGTTTCCTTGACGGAGGTCCAAACCACCATTAAAACAATGGCCACCGGTAAAGCCCCTGGCCCAGATGGGCTCTCTTCTGAATTGTACAAACTTACCCTCGATTTCACCTCAGACACGCTCCTACACTTGTACAACGCAATCTCGGATGGGGGCTCTTACCTGCCAACAGGCTCGCTAGCCCATATCAAACTCATTGCCAAAAAAGATAAAGACCCACTATCCCCTGGATCATATAGACCCATTTCCCTTATAAATGTTGATGCCTAAATCCTTTCAAAAATTGTTGCTTTCAGGCTGGCCAAAATCCTTCCCATGATTATTCATCCAGCTCAATCAGGATTTGTGCAAGGTAGGTCTGCTACGCTAAACATTAGAAAGATCTTACTCACCCTAGAACACGCCAAACAACACCCTGAGCAAGATGTCGCCATAATCTTGTTAGACGCTGAGAAAGCTTTTGATAATATCAGTCTCCAATGGTTATTCATGGTCTTAGACAAATTAGGATTCTCTGGCCCTATTACTAATTTCATACATACAATGTATGCTTCCCCCTCAGCCCGACTAGTCACCCCCAATTTTATTTTCCCTGTCTTTCCTCTAGCTAAAGGCACACATCAAGGCTGTCCCTTGTCCCCTTTGTTATTCAATTTAGCCATAGAGCCTCTCTCCAGACAACTCAACTCACCCCAAGGGATAAGTGGTATTATGATCGGAGATAGGAGGTGTCGCTCAGCTCTATTTGCTGACGATATCCTCCTATTCTCCTCTAACCCCCCTAAAGACTTTCAATACTTGATGAGCACCCTCCAGACATTCAGGGATTGCACTGGCCTGAGAATTACCTTCAATAAAAGCGAAATACTGCCCCTTAACCCTCACAGGGTGGATTCTTGGAAATCGTCCTCACCCTTTATGGTCACAAAGCATCATCTTACCTACTTGGGAATTCACATTGGTAGAGAACCTTCCTCCCTTTACTCCCTAAACTACCCCCCCCCACTTATAACCAAAATCACTAAAGAATTATTTGGGTGGAGTGCCCTCCCTCTTTCGCCCCTAGGGAGATGCCATCTAGTCAAGATGATATCATTTTCCAGATTACTTTATCCTCTACAAACGCTACCCCTCTTACTTAAACATAAAGACGTGCAAAAAATTCACACCGCTATAACCACTTTCTTGTGGAAAGGCAAACGACCCAGAATAGCTCTCCAGAAGCTCTGCCTCCCGAAGAGCGAGGGAGGGGCCGGTCTCCCTAATCTGAGAATTTATAACCTTGCCTGTTTATTACGATATAGTCTTGATTGGATCTCCGGCAGCTCCTCCTACTCATAACTTGGAGGAAGCACTTACCTCGCCCTTTCAGTTGAAATCCATTATACATGTCAAGTTATCATCCCTCCCTCCTAATCTGAAGAGCAGCCTGGTCTTAAAGGACACAATAATAGCCTGGAGGGAAGTCAGAAAACTGCTAAAGCTACCGGCAATGATATCCATGGCATTGCCCATAGCCGGCAACCCTATGTTCTTACCTTCAGTGGACTCAAAGGTCTTCTCAACCTGGGCAGACAAGGGCCTAACCATGGTCTCCCAACTGTATAAACAAGGACACAGCTCTTTAAAACAATTCCCTGAACTCAAAGAAGATTTCTCCTTACCGCACTCTCATGTCTTTCCTTACCTTTAACTTAAATCGTTCCTCCAGTCCTGCCAGGGCTCCCATCACAATCCTTGTATGACCTCTTTCATTGACTCACTACTATCCAACAAGCAATACTCTATCTCTCTTATTTATCGGAATCTTATTCAATACCAAGTGTCAAAATATTCAATCACCCCCTTTCTTCCTTGGAGTTCAGTATTAGACAACCCAGAAGCTCCTGCACAGATCTTATCAGGCTACAAGAAAATATGCTCGCTGGTGGTGGCTGAGACTTGGAGAGAAACTCAATTTAAGATTGCTCACAGAGCTTACCTCCCCTCACTCTTTACTGCAGGAAGTCACACTCAAGGAACCTGCCCATGGTGTTCTGAACCCAGAACCTCTCTATACCGTAGACTCTGGTCTTGTCCGCAAATCTCCCCCTTTTGGGACAAAGTACTAACATACATTGAAGAAATTAGTGGTCAAACCCCTCTGAAAGACCCCCTCCTTTGCCTCTTCAGTGGCAATCCTGCTGTACCTAATTTGCTTCATAAGAAATCACCACCCTTAATGCATTGGGGCCACTTGTGCTTACTCACCGCTAGAAGAGCCATCATGCAGGCTTGGATTCAGCCTTCCCCTCCAGGAATCTGTCAGGTTAAACAAGGCCTATTCACCTTACTTTCCCTGGAAAAGCAAGATACGATTAACCTGAACTTCAAGTCTACTAAAAAATTCTTCGCAAGGTGGAGGAGATTCATAGAGTACTCCCTCAGCAGCCCTGAGATCAATCAATTAATGACACCCTTCAAACTATCCGAATGGTACCTAAAAGCAGACATTTCAAACTCTTTAGGAAAACTGCAAATACGGGATCCATCTACCCCAATTCCCACTCAGACTTGGTGCGCATCCCTAATGTTCTACCTTGGAAACCTGCAGCACAACATTTTATACTTTTACAGGCCAGCTCCCCCATATGATCAAGTTCTATTTCGTCCTCCTAAAGGCATCCTTCTTTGTACAACAGCCAACTCTCATGAGAAACTCTTTCCTCCCATTTGTTACCCCCCCCCCCCCCCAATGCTCGCCTGTTGTGCCTTTTTTGTATACCTTATCATGATAAGTTACTCTTGTATAGACAATACTCTTTAACCTTCATCACATGCTCTTTAATTTTACCTTTTTGTACTGCTGAAAAATCTCAATAAAATATTATATAAAAAAACAAAAAAAAAAAACAAAAGAATGGCACTAGAAAAAGTTGTGACCAAACAAAAAAAGGTAGGATGCTAATAGGCTGCACTGATGGGCACTAACAGGCTACACCAATGGCCACTAATGAGGCTGTCCTGATGGCCACTGATCAGGTGGCACTGCTAAGGCAGCACTGATATGCTTCACTGATGGGCACTGATATGCTGCACTGATGGCCACTGATGAGGCTGCACTGATTGCCACTGATGAGGCGGCACTGATGGCTACGGATAAGCTGCACTGATGAGGCTGCATTATTGGCCACTGATAAGGCTGCACTGATGGGCACTGATGAGGCTGCACAGCTATGATGCACTGATGGGGCTGCACTGATGGGCACTGATGAGGCTGCACTGGTGGGCACTGATATGCTTAATGTTAATATTGTTAAAGTTGCTGTTGTTAATATTTATTTTTGTAACTGCTGTTTTTAATATTTATTTTTGTAACTCAATTCTTCATAAACATTTAACAGTGTAATTTCATGAGATAATTTACAAGAGCGTATTTAAGGGGGGAATTAGGGGTAGGGCAGGATAGGGGCTGGGTGGAGCAACTCTTAAGGCCTAGCGAGTAGCTCAGGACTTGTAATTTTGAGCCCTGCTTTAGGCAACATGCTATGTGTATTGAATCACTCCAGACTAGAAGTAATGTAGACAGATTTTTATGAGTGTTGACTGTAGCTTTAAACAAGCTTTTAGCAGTCTTTGAGTATTACTGAAGAGCACAGCACATAAATAGCAGGGCTATCTTAATGCATGGGCACTCCTGGGCACTGCCCAGTGGCCCCAGGTGCATGGTGGAACCATGATAATCTTGCATAACATCATACTTGCCAACCATCCCGGATTTTCTGGGACAGTCACGCTTTTTACTAAGCCGTGCTGGGATAGCAGTGTTTGGGTCAGCGTCCCGGAACCTGTACTGTGCCCTCCTGATCCCAGAATTGTGCCCTTCTTATCCCACCCTGTACTGCAACCTTCTGCTCAGTGGCAGCTGGCGCTCAATATTTTGGGGGGGGGGCGGCAAACTAACGCCACTTCCCCCTACAGGAGACAGATGGGAAGGCGACAATTCCCCCCAAGGACGGGAGATGGACGGGAATGCAGTGATCGACACTCCCACCCCCTACGGGAGACGGACTGGAAAGCCGCGATTGACCTCCCAACACCCCCCCGTGGGAGACAGACAGGAATGCGGCTTTACCTTAGGAGGCAGGGGGAAGGAAGAGCTGGGCCGTTGCTTCTCCTCCCGGCCGAACAGTAAGGGTGTCCTGAGATATGATTGACCAGGGAGTCCTAAGACTCCCTGGCCAATCAGGTCTCAGGACCAGCTTTCTGAGTGGCAGGAGGCGATTCATGAAGACAAGAAGACAATAGCGAATATTAATTTGCTATTGTTACTCAACCTTTTTTGAAGCCATTTAGAGCCTCAGGCTCTAATCACATGCTTCTAAAAAAAAAAAAAACCCATTGGAATCCATGCGTCTGGCACCCTGCATGTAGATTATGGGCTGAGCGCATGGATTAGGGGGGCGGCGCCCTTGTGCCCTGTATGGACAGGCCGCCACTGCTTCTGCTCCCCCTTGTACTGTGCCCCTTGTGTTGATTAGTCTTTGATTTATGGCATCTTTTCTTATTGTTTAAAATTGATTTTATTTAAAGTATTAAAAAATATATGTTTATTTCTATCAACTATTTATACTTTAATTCTTCAGAGTAGGTGCATAAATTAGGGGAGGCTGGTAAGGACCCCAGAGTATTACTTTGCCCATGATGCTTATAAAATGGCCCTGATCAATAGACTGACTCCCGAATACCAACCATTACCATGTTACATTAAAAAAACTCATTAGCTGAGTCTGCTTAGCAATCTGCCTATCCTTTTTTCGGTTTTAGACTTGGCAGTTTTGGAAGACTTCCATTAGCTTTTTATCTCCTGGTTTCCAATGACCAAGTAATGAAGTTTCAACTTTGAATAAAATGTTTTATTCAAAGAGGAACTTCAGTTTCTTTTCTTTCCCCACCTACCGTCTCTGCTGGGTCATCTTAAAAATCATACTTATGTCCAGCAAATCCATCATAGTCTGATGTAATCCCCTGCACCGCTGACACACGCCGGGTCCCTTGCCGCCATGTGCTCTTTTTTTGTCACCAGGAGCCGGCTGTTTTTTTTCTGATTCTTGCAGCCGGCCCCTTGTTGACACAATGCAGTTCTTCCACAACATGGTGTAGATTGACCCCAGGCCTCTTGGGATGTGTGATGTAAAATATCTCAAGAGGCTGCAGGCAACCAGGGCTACATCATTCTTGCCTAGGCACAAAAGGTGAAAGCTCCAGTTTTTTCATTAAAAATAAAAAGGATTAAAAAAAAAAAAACAATAAAAGTTATTTGTGAAAGTGATAAAAGATTGATGAAGGAGCAATATTAGATAAAGCAGCACAGCTGAGTAAAGGTCCACTTAAGGTTTGGATAGAGAAGAAGACTCTCTTTCAGGTTTTCTTGCCTTCGGTGTCCCTTTTCGATCTCCCCTGGCTTCCTATCAGAACAGGAAGTGATGGGAAATCTCTCCAATAGGGACACAAACAAAAACACATATTTAGTACAATGGAGAAGGCTTATGGCCCTTTCACATCAGCTTTTTGCTGTAATAGCTAAGAACTAGTGTTGAGCGAACCCGGACTGTAACGTTCGGGTCCGTACCGAACTTTAGGGTGTCCGTGGCACGGACCCGGACCCGGACATTTCAAAAATCGTTCGGGTTCGGTCCGGGGTTCTGCTATTTTACTCCACGTGTTGAGAAGCTGCAGGGCAGCCAATCAACAAGTGTTTCGCTGGTTTGCCCTTAGAAGCCATCACAGCCATGCCTACTAATGGCATGGCTGTGATTGGCCGGTGCATCATGTGACCCAGCCTCTTTATAAGCTGGAGTCACAGTGCTGCAGTCACATGCTCCTTGGGTTAGTATAGGGAAAGGTAGCTGACGGCGTGAGGGACAGATTTTAGCCATTTTAAGACCTGATCCTGCATCCTGAGATAGATTACTTTACTACTGCTGTCTGTGCTGTTGCTCTGAGGACAGATAGCAGAAATTAGAGATTTCACATACCGCTGCTTTGAGTTGCAGATCAAGCTCTGCATAGAACAACGATCGCTACGATCGTGCTCTACGATCAGATTGTTGGGGGAATTTGAGATTTCAAATACCGCTGCTTAGAGTTGGAGATTTGCAGATTAAACTCTGTCCAACGAAACGATTGTACGTTCGTACACAACGATCAGATTGTTGGGGGAATTTGAGAT
>BLSH010081166.1:520964-542231 GCA_018402905.1 Glandirana rugosa
CACGACGCTCGCTTTCGATCTGACATTCCGTCCTCGATTCTGCCAACATCAGATTCGCAAGATCTTCAAATCTCTACTTACCCTCGTTACCCTACCCAGAATTCAACAAGTCCAACCACCCCAGGTCACTCCCGAAAAATTCATACCCTCACTAGAAGCGTACAAAATCTCCCTTCCCCTTCCACGGTGATCTCTAACTTCTACACTCACTCCCTCGTATCCTATCTTATTCTCCCGCTGACATCATCAATACTCATCTCAACTCGCTTGTGGACCTTCAAGCCCAAGACGACCAGGCAGGCTTGAAGCACTGTTTCAGGCCCAGGCCCACGTGCGATCGTTCGGGTTCCGTCCGGACCCGGACCCGGACTTTGTCACGAAGTTCGGACGGACCAGCAGAACCCGAACTTCCAGGTGTTCGCTCAACTCTACTCATAACTACTACAGTCGCCCTCTTATTCTATCCTATGCTCCCTCACTCACATCTTCAATCTCTAGTGGCACCTTCCCCTTCCCTCTAAAACATGCGAAGATCACTCCCATACTTAAAAAGCCCTCACTGGACCCCACCAACCTGAACAACTTAAGACCCATCCCATTGCTCCCATTCATCTCTAAACTTCTAGAACGCTTAGACTACAACCGTCTTAGCTCCTGCCTTACAGTCTAGCTTTCGCTCGCAGCACTCCACGGAAACTGCCTTACTAAAACTCACTAACGATTTACTAACTGCTAAAACCAATGGCCACTACTCCATACTCCTACTCCTTGGCCTCCCTGTGGCCTTTGATATTTTTGACCACCCACTCCTTCTCAATAAATTCAGTTCCCTTGGCTTCCAAGACTCTGCTCTATCCTGGTTCTCCTCCTACCTATCACAGCACTCCTTCAGTGATACCTACAACTCTGTCTCCTCCTCTACCTTACCCCTTTCTGTAGGGGTACCCCAAGGCTCTGTGTTTGGACCCCTTCTCTTCTCTTTCTATACCTCCTCCCTTGGTCACTTGATCACTGCACAAGGCTTCCAATACCATCTATATGCCAATGACACTCAAATCTATCTGTCTACTCCTCACCTCACTCCTTCAGTCTCCTCTCACATTACTAACTTACTAACTGACATATCAGCATGGATGTCACACCACTTCCTTAAACTAAATCTCTCTAAAACCGAGCTAGTAATACCCCCCCCCCATAGCCCCGCCCGTGCGCCCCTCCATGACTTTTCCATCAAAATCAATAATGCAACCATTAATCTCTCCCCTCATGCCAGGGTACTGGGTGTAATCCTAGACTCTGACCTGTCTTTTCAGCCCCAAATCCAATCACTGTCAAAAGCTTGTAGACTTCCCCTCCATAACATCTCTAAAATATGCCCCTTTTTAACAAATGAAACCACCAAGCCCCTCATTCACTCCCCTCTTCAGTCCATCATGAATGCTACTGCCAGACTTATCCACCTTAACAACTTATCAGTGTCTGCCACCCCACTCCTCCAATCCCTCCATTGGCTCCCAATCGCCTAGTGAATTAAATTCAAAATACTAATCACAACATACATAGCCATTCACAACTCTGCTCTGAGCTACATCACCAATCTTGTCTCCAAATATCACCCAAACCATCTTTTCCACTCCTCCCAAGACCTCCTACTCTCAAGCTCCCTTGTCTCCCTCTCCCAAGCTTGTCTCCAGGATTTCTTCAGAGCCCCTCCCATCCTCTGGAACTCTCTACCTCAACCTGTCCGTCTAGCTGCCTTCAGGCGATCCCTGAAAACTCATCTCGTCAAGGAAGCCTTTCATGCCTCCAACTAATCTTTTGCCACTTCCATCAGCTCATTCCCCACAGTTACAACCTTTTATACCACCTGCCCCCCATTAGATTATAAGCTCCTCTGAGTCGGGCCCTCTTCATCCTCTTGTATTGTATTGTATTGTAACTGTATTGCCCCCCTTTGTATATTGTAAAGTGCTGCGTGAACTGTTGGCGCTAGATAAATCCTATATAATAATAATAATACTCTGCTTATTTGGGTACTTCGAACCCAGCGATTTATCCTTACCTTCTCAATGAACATCCATTTCTCCATGAATTTTACTATGTTTACTTAAGGCCTGAAGAGTTATACTAAATTCCTGGGCATCACCATCGTCTGCAAAGGTCACTATGGTGAAGAAATAACTGAAATCTTAAGGCCTCATACACACGGGCGTATCTAAAAAAATAAACAAAACGTCGGGTCCGACGTTAAGGAAATAAAGTCGAAGTTTTTCGGCATTATGCATTGGCGTTTTTGAGCGTTAGTGAGCATCGGCGTCAATAGGCGTTTTTTTAAAAAAATCATCCCTCTGCTATTTTTCAACCTAAAAACGTCGGCGTCAAAAAACGCCGGAAAACGCCGGTACAATATTAGGTGGCGTTTGTTGGCGTTAGTTGGCGTTTGTTGGCATATTGTGGCGTCGGCGTCAAAAAACGTCAAAACGTTACAGCCTCAGAACGCAATGGCCATGGGTTCTACTTTCTGCTCACTAACGCCGACGCCACCTACAGCTCAGAAACGCCGACGTTTTTATGGGGCCATTGACTAACATGGAGAGCTGCAAAAAACGCCAGAAAACGCCGGCGTCAAAAAACGTCCGTGTGTATGAGGCCTTAAAGTATATCGAAAAATTGTATACTAAAGTCCAGTCCCTCAGCCCTATTAAACATTTCTTCGACAGGTAGAAACTTTTTATGGAGCATACTTTATTCGTTTTCGAAAATTCCCTTTTAATGACACCATTCCGATGCACAGAGTGGTAGGTAAAGGCTAACCATTCCAACTCTTTGGGCAGATTGAAACTCAATTAAATAAACTTCCCCTATAATCTTCTTGTCACACTTCCTAAAAGCTAAGTCACAGATCTAGGATTCTCTACTAGAATATTTTTAGTTTATTATTATTTCTTTTATTTTTATTTTATGGAAGCATACTCTGAAATTACAACTTAAGCCTCATACACACGGTCGTACGACACCTTGTTGTACAACAAAAGTTTTCTAGTTTGCTCATCCAACTCCTGTTGTACGTTGGCTGTTCTAATCGTGCGTTCTAATGGTCGGATGATCGTACAACAAGCTGTTGTACGACCATTATTGTACGACCGTCGTACAGTGTGTACGAGGCTTAACTCTCGGTTTGGGAGACATGTATGTATGAATGTGAGTTAGGGATCTTAGATTGTAAGCTCCGTGAGGGTAGGGACTGATGTGAATGTTCAATGTATATGTAAAGCGCTGCGTAAATTGACGGCGCTATATAAGTACCTGAAATAAAATAAAATAATAAAATTTCATCCACTATTAGACCAAGAAATGTTGTAATATCTCTATTAATTACAATCAATGTTTCCACTTTGTCAGCATTAATGTAAACCTTGATTACTGAACTATAAGTATATGCACTACATTACCAAAAGTATTGGGACACCTGCCTTTACAAGCACATGAACTTTAATGGCATCCCAGTCTTAGTCCGTAGGGTTCAATATTGAGTCGGCCCACCCTTTGCAACTATAACAGCTTCAACTCTTCTGGGAAGGCTGTCCACAAGGTTTAGGAGTGTCTATGGGAATGTTTGACCATTCTTCCAGAAGCGCATTTGTGAGGTCAGGCACTGATGTTGGACGAGAAGGCCTGGCTCCCAGTATAATTCTTCCCAAAGGCGTTCTATTGGGTTGAAGTCAGGACTCTGTGCAGGCCAGTCAATTCCTCCACCCCAAACTCACTCACCCTTGTCTTTATGGACCTTGCTTTGTGCACTGGTCCAAATCATTTGGTGGAGGGGGGATTATGGTGTGGGGTTGTTTTTCAGGATTGGGCTTAGCCCCTTAGTTTCAGTGAAGGTAACTCTTAAGGCATCAGCATACCAAGACATTTTTTACCTCAACCCAAAAGAACACCTTTGGGATGAATTAGAGTGGACACTGTGAGCCAGGCCTTCTCATCCGCAGCAGTGCCTGAACTCACAAATGCGCTTCTGGAAGAATGGTCAAACATTCCCATAGACACTCCTAAACCTTGTGGACAGCCTTCCCAGAAGAGTTGAAGCTGTTATAGTTGCAAAGGGTGGGCCAACTCAATATTGAACCCTACGGACTAAGACTGGGATGCCATTAAATTTCATGTGTGTGTAAAGGCAGGCGTCCCAATACTTTTGGCAATATAGTGTATACTCGATATTGATCTTCAATAGTTACATCTTATTTATACTGATATTGTGATCAGGTAACACCAACATTTATATATTATTTCCCTATATTTTTTCAAATAACAATAAAAAAATTTGCAAAAAAAGAAAAGGAAAACACTGCATTTGGCCACTAGATTGCACTAACGATTATAGGAAATGCTGATGATACTTAGCGCTATCTAGTCGCTAAATACAGTATTTTTCATTTTAATACAGAGAAAAGTATTCGACCAGCACTGGAAATGATAGGAAATTCCTACGACACTTGGTGCACTCCAGAGGCCAAATTAGTTATTTTCTGTTTTGAATGAATGAAAAACATTCAACCAGCACAGGAAATAGCCTAATAATATTTGTTTTTGTTCCATTTGCACAAAATGAATGTACTTGGGCAACTGCCATGCAATTTTTTTTCATAAATTGAGCCCTTTGATACTTCATATGGATACATGAAGTAAAACTCAGATCTCATCCCTTGTGAAAGTCACACAGTCTCTGGTCAGCATTCATTTAAAAAAAGAAAACAACATTGCCAAGCAAACAAGTGCATGTCATGTGTATTTGCACAGAGAGTAATTAGATTACAGTTACATCCTGATAGCAAGCAGAGAGCTGTAATATCAGACTCACATTTTCAACTCCATCCTGCCGATACATTCGCATTATAAATTGAAACTGATCTGTCTTGTTCAAAGCAAAGCTCGTTGATTAGAGTTGTTTTATCTGTGTATTTAAAAAGCAATGCACTTCTTAAAACCCATTATGAATAGTTAATATTGAGCTTTGCCTGGAAACAATTCCCACTAGTGGATCCCTAGCACGCTGGTAATATTCAGTGTGAGCGAGTTTGATGCCTCTTATTGCCCTGCAGAGCTTGGATACAGATGATGTTGAATGTCCTCTACTGAGACTCAGCTTCAGCGCCGTGTCTCCTCCGTCTCTCGCCCTCCAGCAGCTGCACCCTGGAACATACAGGAAGTGTTTTACAAATCTCAGAATTAATAAATAGAGAATATTTAGTAGTCTCTTTTATCATTTAATTAGATACAAGAATCACTTTATGGGGAAAGGGAAAAAAAAAACTTTTTTTCTTTCCAGATCACAGCACTAAAGAAAAAGAAATCACTTTAGATGGAATACATTTTGCTGCAAAGAAATTCACAATAAAAGCAGAGATGATTAGGAACTTGATTCATACAACTGGCGAAGTGCGGTTACCCACAGGGCCCACGGTCTTAAAATGCAAGATTGCCTTTTTTAAAACTTTTTCTTAACATTACGAACTTGCTGTGTGTATTTTTGGTTTTCTCTTACCAACTTTTTAGGGATATCGCTAGTTACTATAGGTGGTTTGCACATGTATGAAGCCTCTATCTTTTAGCGCCCTGGAAGACGCCATTAATGACCATACATGTAGGGCGGTGCTGCATGCTGATGTTATTCCTATCTATCCTGGAAGTGCGGGTTTGAGTCATATGTCGGCGAGACATTGTATACTTCTGGTGTTTTATCTACATACATATATAAGTGTAATTTTAACCTTTAAATAAATCAACCCAAAGATTTTATACTACTGGATCATTTTTTCTTTCTCCCAGATAGCAAGCAATTGAGCTGCAAGTTTGAAAATTACTTGCTGAGCTATTGCTAGACTTACCAGGCTTCACAAGTTTGTTGCACAATTGTCAGGGCTGGGTTCAGCCCTCCCTTCTCAGAGCAGACTGTTCAGCTGTAATTTAATTGCCATTCTCAGCTTCCACTCTGTCTCACCTGATGACCATATCCTGCTTGTTAAGCCTGATCTGCCAGATATATAAACTGCCAGGATCAGATTCACTTTGCCTTCCCCTGGTCAAGATATCTGGATAATCTCTGCTGTGTTTTCCTGTGAAAGACTTTTGCCTGTTGGACAGCCCTTCTGGCTACTGGATTTAATACCCTACTCGGCTGACTCTCCTCCTGGCTCCTGACCCTGCATGCTGTTTGTTTGACCTCGCTGATCTTGGACTCCTGTTTCACTGGCTTGCTCTGACTATCCGCTCTGGTTACCAAACCCTGGCTATGTTTTGAACATGCTTACTCTGTTTATACCATTTTACCTTTTTATTAAAAAGTGTGATTTTACTGCACTTCTGTCTTGGTCTGATTCATGGTTCCTGACAGTAGGCAAAGGCCAAGAATTCAGAAGATGCAGTAAATCCACTTGCTGGTAATATTTTTTCCAGATTGGATACGCAGGATCACTGCATGAATCAGTTTGCCTTAGCGTTACAGACATTCCTGAATCGCACTACTCACCTGGTTCCACCTATGGTGGCTGTTCCGGCACAACCTGTGTTGCAGGCCGTTCCTGCTGATGCTCAAGTCTCTGTGCCGGCACCTGCCTCAATTATTACCTCTACAAGGGGTATGTCTGGTTCCTCTCCACTTCCCCGTTTTGGGGGCGATCCAGTTCAACGCAGAGGGTTTCTCAACCAGGTTGGGATATACTTTGAGATGCTGGCCCAAGCGTTCCCCACAGACAGAAGCAAAGTAGGCTTTGTGATTTCTTTGCTTTCTGACAGAGCCTGGGCCTGGGCAAACCCTCTATGGGAGACGCAAAACTCAGTTGTCCAGAGTTACCCAGAGTTTGTGGCCTCCTTTAAAAGGGTATTTGACGTTCCCGCATGCTCCACTATGCTGCCAAAAGCCTCATGTCCATCAAGCAGGGTACGAGAACAGTTGCCATTGAATTCCATACTCTGGCAGCAGAGGTTGCTTGGAACAATGATGCTCTCATGGCTGCTTTTTCTCATGGTCTCTCGGATAACATCAAAGATGAGATAGCAGCGTGAGACATACCCACTGAGATGGAGAGGTTGATCATGTTTGCCATTCTCATTGACTCCAGACTCAGAGAGAGACCTCCCTTTATAGAGCGCTTGCGGAAGCCTCCTGTACATTTGGCTCTGAGCTTTGTAGTACCATCCATGCCTTCCTCACCTCCCATACTTCCTGGCTTCGAGCCTGTCAGTGAAGTAAAACCCATGCAGTTGGGCTTCACACGTTTCTCTGCGAATGAGAGAGCCTTTAGGAGGAGGGAGAGATTGTGCATTTATTTTGGCCAGGCAGGTCACTTTTTGAAGTCTTGTCCTACCTGTCTGGGGAACATTTGCACCTGAGGTCCTCTAGGGGACAGACCTTAGGTGGCGTTGTTATGTCCCCAGTTATCCAGAAGGATAAGCCCCTGGTTCCGGTTACCCTTTCTTGGTATGAGTCGTCCGCTGTAGCTTCCTGCCACTCCACTTGCCATTGAGGCTATTGATGGGAGACCTCTACAGCCTGCCCATGTGACTCATGAGACTGCTCCATTGACCAGTTCTGCGGACGCCCATGATCCAGTGGCTTCTTAGCCACTAGGATTACATTTAGTTTGTGCAGAATCGTTGGGGCTAAAAAATGGTATCTTGAGCATTGCTGTACTAATGACCGAGATATCATTCTTCCAATCCAGTGATGTACTGGTACGTAGCTGGATGGGAAGTAGTTAAAGGGGATTGGTTTGGCGGGCAGTAAAAATGCAGCCCTGCTGCACATTTACTGCTCCCCCAAATGAAGAGTAAAGTAGAATCTCACTGTCTTATGATAATTAGCATTACAATAATCATCACACAGTCATCACAGTAAGCAGGGGCTCTATCATGGCTCTATCATAGCTCTGTGTCACATTGCTTTTGGCTGTGCTGTGTTAGTCTATTATATACAGTACAGCCATAACAAAGTCAGCCCCCAACAGCACAGTGACACAGAGCCATGATAGAGACATGATAGAGCACCTGCTTACTGTGCTCCCTGTGATGATTATTGAAATGCTGATTATAATAACCTGCTGTGCTGAGATATACAGTATAAATTGGACACAGTGAGGATTCTGTGCTCTATTATTCACTCACTGTGTCCACTGCAGCCATGCGCTCCTCTTGCTCTTCCATCAGCCTTTCATCTTCTTCATATCTTGTCAGAACAGCAGCCGGGAGCCGAACAGAGAATCTCCGTATCGCTCTGCCGGCTGAAACTAATAAAATAGTGGGCGGCATGATGTATATGCACCCCGAGAATAAACAAATAGTCCCTCCACTGCGCTCCCCTCCTGAGCCCCTGTGTTGACCTGATGGGGCCCAGGAAAATTACATATCCCCTCCATAAGCAAGTAGGAGCTGGGGGATTTGAAAAGTTTTTTGTTTTTTTTTATTGCAAATGCAGTTTCGGAGTGTAATGTTGCCGGGCCCCCTTGTGGGCGGGCCCGGTACAACAGGGCTGGTTGTACTGCGCTATCAGCGGCCCTGTTTGCAGCACAGGTTGGGCAAGCAGCCACATAGTCAGTAACATCTTTCTTCATGTGAGGCCACCAGACATGACGTTGCAAGGTCTTCAGAGTGATGGTGACACCAGGGTGACCGGATAACACACCATCATGTGCCCAGAGGAGTACAATTTATGTGAGGCTAGGGGCTATGAACAGGCGACCTGGTGGTATCTTTAACCCTTGAGAAGGTAGGATTATATACTGCTCTATAGGTCGATCTTCAGAAGTAGCGAATTGTCTGGAAAGAGTTTTGGCCTTCTTGTTCTTATGGGACATAAGAAAGAATAAAATTAAAACAGGAGAAAAACAGAGCCCATCAGGCTTGACGTGAATAAAACCATTTAGCAGTCTAAATATACAGCAGGTTTTTATAGTCAGTCAGCATAGAAAATGGTTTAGGAGCCCCTTCCAGAATATGTGACCATTCAGACAATGCCAATTTGATGGCCAGTGTTTCAGGATACCCAACATCATAATTCTTTTCTGTGGTTGAAAACTTTCTAGAGATAAACGCCAGTGGATGTATTCTACTGGACTTAGGTTGTCTCTGGGACAGCAGGGCACCTGCTCCTTCTTCAGAGGCATCAACCTCAACAGTGTACTGTGGACACTCGTCTCCCTCTCTAATTCAAATCAGATTATAAACCCCTGGGAGGTCCAGCTTAGTGAAGATAAGGGCTCCTTTGAGCACATCAAATAATTCTAGAATGAGAGGCAATGAGGAGTCTTTTACAGTGATCTGATTTAAGCCTCTATAGTCTATGGATGGTCAAAGACCCCATCTTTCTTTTCGACAAAGAAAAAACCTGCCCCTACTGGAGAAGAAGAGGGTCAGATAAAATCTCTCTCCAAGTTATCCTTAATGTATTCTTCCTTGGATCTTTGTTCAGGCCGTGACAAGGGATAGGTCCTTTCTTTGGGAAGAGGTGTTCCAGGAATCAGGTTAAGCACACAGTCAAAGGAATGATGTGGAGGTAAAACCTCTGCCTTTTGTTTGCAAAACACGTCTGCAAATTAATGGTATTCATGAGGTGAGGTAGGAGCCATGGAAGCCAACAGACAACCAGTAAGTCTTTTTGGTAGAGACAAACAGTTCAGGTAACAGGAAGGCCCTCAAGAGGTTATCAAAATCAAAAGACGAGTTGTGTTGTTGTTAGCATGGGTAACCATAATACCAGGCAGTAGTGGAGAATTAATGAGAGATAGGAGGATTTCCTCTTTGTAGAGTGCACCTGTCTGAAGGGTGATTGTAGTAGTTTCAAACATTACAAGGCCATCTCCTAACGGTTGTCCATTCAGGGTGGTGATGCTCAGGATTCTAGACTTGGGAACAAATGGGATGTTATGTTCTTTAGCGAAATTGTAATTCAGCAATATGCCAGGGGCCCCAGAATCCACAAAAGCCTCACAGAAGACAAGTTTAGAGGCTAAATTGAAGATTGCGGGTACAGTAATCCTGGTCTTGGAGGAAATACTTGTAAGGTCTAACCCAGCTCCTCCAACATGGGCTAGACCCTGCCCTTTTACTGGACAGGAAGGGCAAACAAATAACAAATGTCCTTTAAGTCCACAGTACAAGCATAGGCCCAAAGAACTCCTCCTTTGCTTCTCTGACTCTGTTAGGTGGAGACGGCTGACTTGCATGGGTTCCACAGGTGTCTTGGACTCAACTGAAGTTTCAGGTTCAGGCTGGGGTGGTGCTTGGAAGTTAGGGGCCAAACAGTAAACTGGCCTAGGACGCTTGTGAGTTCTAAGTCTCTCCTGGCACCTTTCATGAAACCGGACATCCAGACGGACACACAGCTCAATTAATTTTTCAGGGTCTTCTGGTGAATCTTTATAGACCAATTCGTCCTTAATGCGATCTGTAAGACCTTTACGGAAAGCTGCAAGTAATGCCCCATTTAGTTTTTAGCAGCCAGGGTACGGAACTCAATAGCATACTGTGCCACAGTCCTGGTACCTTGCTGTATGTCCAAAAATGAGCAGCTCTATCTGGTTTGCCAAATACAGTTTGGAGAGAAGCCAGAAATGTATCAGCATCTTGCAGCACAGGATGATTGTGTTCCAGGTAAGGAGAGACACATGCTAGGGCTTTCCCCTTTAATAAGGAAATTACAAAAGTCACTTTAGCAGAAGAAGTGCTAAAAGTCCCAGGGTTTCTGCGGAAATGCAAACGGCAAACATTTAAAAAACCTCTGCAGTCCTCCGTATCACCACCAAATTTTTTAGGTAGGGGAAGATTGGGTCACACAGAAGAGGCGGGCTGGATTGGAACAAGAGTGGGAACTGGAGTCCGTACAGGTACAGGGGAACCAGGCAAACAAAATTTAAGCGTAGCACAAAGTTCATCTAGCATAGCATTCAGAGAAGCAATATGCTGTTCATGAGCTCCAATCTAATGCGAAATTGCCTGAACAATCTCAGCAGGGTCCACTGTCATTATGGCCCGTTTGTAATGTAAGGTGCCTGTGGTAGACAGTGTCCGAAGTGGAGCTTGTGCGCTGAGGATTCAGGTGTAAATGTAGCCGGGCAGGTCTGGTCAGCAACAGATCAGGAAAAGCGGTGCAAAATAGGTATCCAGAGAGTGGTCAGGCGGGCAGAGGTCATACACGAGCTGGCGATGAAGTACCAAATCAGCAGGCTGGAGAATGGTCCAGAATTCAGGCAGAAGTTCAATACTTGGGAATCAGAATTACAGAGCTATCAAACACACAGGGAGCAAGTCCAACAAATGGGCAACGAGTAACAGGAAGTGTTGCTATTTATGGGCTGCTTGATTGTACGTTGTCTACAGCTGGCAGCAGGTGGGGCTAGTGAGTCCATGGCAGTGCATCAGGCTGGGAGAACATTGCGAGAACTCTAGAGCTCCCCCCCGGTACAACAGGTAAGGCTGCAACTGTGGGACCAGAAACATCCCAGTTCAATGGCACCCAGGTACATGATAGCCTTCTAAAACCCATACCCAATGGAGAGCAGCCTTGGACCCACCTGTCTATGGATTTTATTGTGGAGTTACACAACTCTCAGGGTAACACAGTTATCCTTATGTTGGTTGATCGATTCTCAAAGATATCACATTGTATTCCACTTAAGAAGTTGTCCATGTCCAAGGAACTGGCATCCATTTTTGCTCTGGAGATCTTTCGCTTACATGGGCTTCCCTAGGTGATCGTCTCGGACAGGGGTAGCCAGTTTGTGTCCAGGTTTTGGCGAGCCTTTTGTGCACAGTTGGGAATCCAGCTTTCCTTCTCTTCTGCGTATCACCCGCAGTCCAATGGGGCCGCAGATATTAGCCAACAAGTCCTTGAAACAGTTTTTACATTGCTATATTTCTGACCACCATAACAACTGGTCTGACCTGTTACCTTGGGGCAGAGTTTGCTCACAATAGTGCCGTCAATAATGCTTCCTGATTGTCTCAGTTTATGGCGAATTATGGTTTCCAACCATTCATGTTGTCTGACTCATTTGTTCCTAGGTATGTAGCGTCCTTCTAGTTTGGGTACTAGTGATTTTTATAACGTTTTTGACTCTTTCTGCTTAACAGTAGAGCAGATTGGTAAATTTATATGCTATCTGCTTATCAGAAAGCTATGATTGAGTAGGGTCTGCTCAGTGTTCTCTGGTGCTGATTCATGTGGTTTGGTGGGTTTTACACTGTCCAGTAGTATGGGTCCCTATTGGACAGTGGGAAGAAAACCCAGCCAGTGACAGCAGGTGTATGTGGAGGTGGTTCTGACCAACTAGCTGGGGAGTGGCCCCCACTGCATCTTGGGTGAACACCTTCATATAAAAGTGAGCACATGGGCTCAAGGTTAGGAGTTCCAGCTCACCCAGACCTCAGGGGTGGAGGCGTGTGTTTAGCTCCTGGCTGCTAGGCTTGAGGCCTATCCAGGAGGCTGTGGATGCTGGGCCTGGTCAAGCCCTAGTTGAAGTTGCTGAAGCTGCCCTTACTGCTTAAAAACGGACTTGTTTCACTAGGATCAGTTTGGTAACTGTGTCATTCAAGTCAGCCTGCTACTTGCTTTACTGGAATCAGCCTGCTACCTGCATTACTGAGATCAGTCTGCTATGTAGTGTCACTAACAGTCTGCTGTACAGAGATATGGAGAAGCTGTCCTCATCTGAAGTCAGTTAACTTGGAGTATCCCATACCTTTCCTTCTCCTATCCAAGTTCTACAATAAAGCATCAAAAATGCATAGAAATTCCTAGACTGGTCATTGGCAAACGAGCAGGATTGTGTGTGTGCACCTGGCAGTGTGAAAATCCATGGTGACTGGCTGCAGGATAATCAGAGGGAGGTCCGGGACAAATATATCTAAATCAGCAGCTCCTTCGGGGGTACCGCTACAGGTATAGATGCCATGCTGACCGCAGGCACCTACTCGCACCTTCCTACCAAGTTGGAGAGAGGGTCTGGCTGTCCTCTCGCAACCTCCGACTCCGTGTTCCCTCTCTGAAGCTGGCACCACAATTTATTGGGCCTTTCTATATTCTCCACAAGATCAACCCAGTGGCTTACACTTTAGACCTGCCTTCTAATATGCATATTTCTAATGTATTCCATGTCTCCTTACTAAAACCTTTGGTATGCAACCGCTTCACAACCTCGGTACAACATCCTCATCCTGTTCAGGTTGAGACCCAAGAGGAGTATGAAATGCAATCTATCATTGACTCCCATAGGTTCAATGGGCGCATACAGTACCTGGTTCATTGGAAAGGGTACGGTCCGAAGGAGTGCTCTTGGGTCTCATCCTCGGACGTACATGCTCCTGTCCTCCTCCGTGCTTTCCATACATGTTTCCCCTCAAACCCGGTGGCCCCCTGAGGGGGGGGGGTTGTTGAGGCGGGGTACTGTCAGGACTGGGTTCAGCCCACCCTTCTCAGAGCAGACTGTTCAGCTGTCGGTTAATTGCCAGTCTCAGCTTCCACTCTGTCTCACCTGATGACCATATCCTGCTCGTTAAGCCTGATCTGCCAGATATATAAACTGCCGGGATCAGGTTCACTTCACCTTCGCCTGGTCAAGATATCTGGATAATCTCTGCTGTGTTTCCCTGTGAAAGACTTTTGTCTGTTGGATTTCCTTTCTGGCTCCTGGATTCAATACCCTGCTCGGCTGACTTCCCTTCTGGCTCCTGACCCTGAAAGCTGTTTGTTTGACCTCGCTGATCTCTGGACTCCTGTTTCACTGGCTTGCCCTGACTATCCACTCTGGTTATCGAACCCTGGCTATGTTTTGACCACGTTTATTCTGCTTATACCATTTTACCTTTTTAATTAAAAAGTGTGATTTTTACTGCACTTCTGTCTTGGTCTTATTCATTGTTGCTGACAACAATTGCAGCAAGTCTGCATTGCATGACTCCAGATCAACCTTCTTTGCAAACATTCTGGAAGTCTGCTGCAAGTTCTGGGTCAGTTATGTTGTGCAATAATCCTCCCACCACAGGGGTCACTGTGCCTGAATTTTCATGCTGTATACATGCAGAGCTCTTGCTGTAGACTAACCACTGCAACTTTGCTCTTGCTAGAGACTTGCCATGCACATTTGCTATAATTTGGAAAAGTGTCAGCTAGAACTTGTGCTTCAAGTGCTCTGCAAGTGTACAACTTGCCAATGAAAATGTGCAGCAGTTTAACAACACTTACAATTCAACCCAGCCACAAATGTGTGGCAAGTTATCCTTTCTATCTGGGCTATACTCCTTTCCATGGCTCATGTGGAGCCTTGCTGAGAAGAGAAACGGTGGTGCATTCCCTATGGGTGCAGATCAAAATTAACATCTGAAGGACCCCTTTGGTGACTCTGATCATTGCCTATATGACCTTTCTAGAGATAGAAGGTCCATAATACCCGGTAAGTGCTCCCTATATTAGAGGTGGAGATTTCACACTGTAGAGGTTGATTGCTGTTGGTGTTGGATTACTTGGAATAAACCTTTAAAGAAGATTTTTTCACCCACTTTACTCATTCACGTGGACTTTATTTCTGTCACTGATTCACGTTTTATAATGTTCCATATATTTTAAGCGCAGCTTATGTACTATGTTTATGAGGTTGAGTTACTGCTTAGTGTGAGGTTTTACGCAACTGTTATGGTTCAATGTTTTTTGCATTATCACGGTTTCAGTGCATTTACAGCTCCTCCCCGCAGCTAGACTGATCCCCGCAAATTTTGCACCCTTGCACTCGAGCAGTCTACGCTCCTGATGTGATCAAGACCAAAGCAGGATCCATAGTCCTGCTCTGGACATGAGGATGTGAGGACAGTCCACCACCAGATCATGAGGGAATGCTGTCTACCGGGGGAGAGGAGGATCAGGTGAGTAAAACTGTTTCTCCTGTCCCCCAGACTAAACAAGCTATTAACCCTAAGGTTCCATTCACACTTCGCAATTTGGAATCATTGCCACAATTCTGCCCATGATTAAAAATTGTGTGGTGATCGGTGCACAATGCACAGTGTGCTTTTCGGTGCCATTATCCCTTAATAGCACCCCAAATGCAAAGCGATTCTTCTGGAGCATCCTTCTGATACTACTAACTTTTTATGGATATTGCTGGTTATTACAGGTGGTTTGCACATGTGTGGAGCCTCTATCACTTATCCCTTAATGGCACCCCAAATGCAATGCGATTGTCATGCAGCAGGATCAAGCAGTAATTGAGGCAAACAGCGCCTTTCAAAATCAAGTGAAGCTTGTCGACTTAAAAGGAGCAGGAGCTTTTTTTTGGGTGACAAAAGCGTGTAGGGTGAATGAGCTTGCCCTATGCAACATACAAAATCACATGCAAATTACTCAACAAAATCACGAGTAGGAACGCTTGTTCCCGCTATGCGAAAGTATGAATGGAGCCTTACAATGCGGGCACAGGGTTAATTTTTTTCTACCTGGAGTTGGGTTTTAAATCCCACAGAAGACACAGTTCATATAACACTTGCCACCATTAAAATCTGTCCTCTGTTTTAGAAATAAAATGTAATATTTATTTATGTTAATGCTGACTGTAGCTACATCCCAGGCAGAAGCCCAAATTATGGGTGTTCCTATGAGGGAGGTACAGGCAAAACTAAAGCCATAGCCCCCCCCCCCTTTATTCTACATAGACATAGCCTCCTCTTTATTCTGCATAGACATAGCCCCTCTTTGTTCTGCATAGCCATAGCCCCCTCTTTATTCTGCATAGCCATAGCCCCCTCCCTTTATTCTGCTTAGCCATAGCCCCCTCTTTATTGTGCATAGCCCCTCTTTATTCTACATAGACATAGCCCCCCTTTATTCTGCATAGCCATATCCCCTCTTTATTCTGCATAGCCATATCCCCTCTTTATTCTGCATAGCCATAGCCCCTCTTTATTCTGCATAGCCATAACCCCCTCTTTATATTGCATAGCCATAGCCCCCTCTTTATTGTGCATAACCATAGACCCCCTTTAGTCTGCATAGACATAGCCCCCTCTTTATTCTGCATAGCCATATCCCCTCTTTATTCTGCATAGACATAGCCCCCTCTTTATTCTGCATAGCCATAGCTCCCTCTTTGTTCTGCATAGCCATAGCCCCCTCTTTATTCTGCACAGCCATAACCCTCTCTTTATTTTGCATAGCCATAGCCCCATCTTTATTGTGCATAACCATAGCCCCCCTTTAGTCTGCATAGACATCGCCCCCTCTTTATTCTGCATAGCCATAGCCCCTCTTTATTTTGCATAGACATAGCCCCCCTTTAGTCTGCATAGACATCGCCCCCTCTTTATTCTGCATAGCCATAGCCCCCTATTTGTTCTGCATAGACATAGCCACCTCTTTATTCTGCATAGACATAGCCCCCCTTTAGTCTGCATAGACATAGCCCCCTCTTTATTCTGCATAGACATAGCCCCCTCTTTATTTTACATAAACATAGTCCCTCTTTTGTAAGTATGTCATTGAAGACCCGCTAGGAGTTTAGCCAAACCTGGCAGATAAGTGTACACCACACTTTCCAAAAGCAATTACATTTTGATATTACCTTTTTTCTCCAGGTATGAAAGATTTTAGCAACCTGTTTTACTTTTACCGAACCTTTTAAATAGTTTGAATTCATTAGGCCCCCTGCTCCTACAAGCATGCTGAGACTTGTAGTTCTGTCGTTGCTTTCCTACCGTGAGCGTAACCAGAAGTTTAGTATAAAAAGATGAATATAGCTGTCAACTTTTCATTGACTTACTTCTCCATTGTACTTCCCTGCAGTATATGTTGGAACTTTATGAACAAAGCATAATAATAACAATAATTAAAAAAATGGAAAAAAAAAATAAATAAAAGGGGAAAAAAACGCATTTAGTGGTGGAATGTCAAGTCTGTAATTATTAAAGAGGGTCCTTAAAATGTAGGAACAGTGTCGTTAAAATATAGGTTTTGCCAGTTACTCCCTTTGTGCTACAATATAATAGTTCATCACTTAGCTTTCAAAATCTCCCCAGGTTCTTTCAAATAACATTTAACGCTATCGGCAATTACCAGAGACTCACTTTCCCTTCAGGACCAGTGCCGCAATCAGTACTTTGTGTTGTTCTATTTAAAGATATTGAAAGCTAAATAATATATATTTAAGCTAGTGTATCTACTATTCAGGATCAGTGTTTTTCAACTGCAGTCCTTAGAGACTGTACAAAGTGTAGGTTTTCAGGAAATTCCTGATGGGTAGGTTAGTAGCTTAGTCATAAGGTAAACCTCTAGATGGTCTGGTTGTATTTTAAGAGGTTCTCCAGTATAAGCGGTCTGCTTGTAGTAAAATGCAAGGTCCATTTATAATGTCAGGACTCCCTCTCCCTGTAAAAGTCACTAGCTCTTTGGGACATATTTATAAAACAATTTTCATAGCCGTTCGTCCATTGAAACTGCATGTAAACCTATTCTGTAGCTGTTCTCAGGCTAAATTCTCCGCTGACTGAATGTTATTCATTGAAACAAAGCAACAGGAATAGAGAAAATATCACATTATGACCACTAGATGGCGCTGAGGGGCATACTTTTTTTCTATGATACTCAGCGCCCATTAGTGGCCATAGCGCAGTATTGTAAATATATCGTTTTCAATATTTTAAAGCGGTTGTATGCCTTGGATGAAAAAAAAAAACCTGTAAGGAAAAGGCATAATACTTACCTTAGATCGAAGCGTACGCACCGTCTCCAGGTCACGGCCGAGGGAGCTGACATGTCCCCTCGGAGTTCCTTTCCGGGATCGCGGCTCCAGCCACTCACATCGCCAAACGTCAGTCCCTCCGTTCCGGCAAGGAGCTCTGATTTTACGGCAGTATCCGCCGGACCTTCGAAGTGCATGCCCTGCTGATGTCAGCGGCTGCATGCAAGGTGAATATCTCCTACACCATACAGGTTTAGGAGATATTCATTTTACCTACAGGTAAGTCTTATTATAGGCTTACCTGTAAGATGAAAATGAGAAAGCTGAAAATACAACCGCTTTAAAGATCCACTTCAGCTCCGGAAGATTTACCCCCCTTCATGACCAGGCCATTGTTTGCGATACGGCACTGCGTTACTTTAACTGACAATGGCACTGTGCCCAAATAAAATTGATGTCCTTTCCCCCCACAAATAGAGCTTTGTTTTGGTGGTATTTGATCACCTCTGCGTTTTTTTTTTATTTTTTGCACTGTAAACAAAAAAAAGGCTGACAATTTTGAAAAAAAAAAAAAACAATATTTTTTACTTTCTGCTACAAAACACATCCAATAAAAAAAAAATGTAAAAAATCCAATTTCTTCATCAGTTTAAGCCAATATGTATTCTGCTACATATTTATGGTAAAAAAAAAATCCCAATATATATTGATTGGCGAAAGTTATAGAGTCTACAAACTATGGGATATTTTTATTTTTTTGTACATTTTTTTATGTCTTTACTAATGGCAGCGATCAGTGACCTATAGCAGGACTGCCATATTGCGGCTGACAAATCGGACACTAACTAACACTTTTGACACTTTTTGGGGACCAGTGACACCAATACAGTGATCAGTGCTAAAAGTATGCACTGTCACTGTACTAATGACACTGGCAGGGAAGGGGTTAACATCAGGGGCGATCAAAGGGTTAACTGTGCCAGTGCTTGGTTACTGTGTGGGAGGTGCTTTTAGGGGAAGGCATTGATCCATGTTCCTGCTTTGCATGCCTTCTCTACTGACAGATCGACGCTCTGCCTGCGCTGAACAATTGGCGGTTGCCGGACGCTGGGCTGTGCGTGATCACAGCGGTAGCAGGTCGCCAGCAGCGCACGTGGGCGCCCCAGACCTGGAGGTGTCAGATCGCGTACTAGGTATGTGAGCTGGCACAGAACGGTCGCCCTGACGCAGTATATCTAAGGTGGGCGGTAGTAAAGAGGTTAAATAGCAATATAGCCTGAGAATATATTTTGCCTCATTCACACAGAACACATTTACATGCAGTTTCAGTGGATGAAAGGCTATGCAATATTTTTTTATTTTTAAATACACCCCCCATGTATGTGAAATAGATACCCGTAAAGCAAAATACTTACTTGTGGTGCCAAGGGCGGAGTGAGAAGATTTTCTTGAAATGGACTGATTGGGGGAGATTTACTAAAACTGGAGCACTCAGAATCTGGTGCAGCTGTGCATGGTAGCCAATCAGCTTCTAACTTCAGCTGGTTTAAACTCCTTAGCGGTTATCCCGAGTGTGGCTCGGGGGTGAGTTTTCATTACCAAAAGTGGTAACCCCGAGCCACACTCGGGATCGCATCGCAGGATCCCCCAGGCAAAGCTACTTACCTTGTCCCCAGGATCCAGCGATGTCCTCCCGCTGTGTCCTCCACCCGATACACTGTGTGCCAGGCTTCGTTCCCTGAGAGCGTCGTGCCACACGGGGACAGAGCAGTGTTGCCAACCTCCCGCAGCGTTTTTTACTGGCAAAACATGGGAAATTTACTGGCGGAGCACATTTTTTACTGGCAACCTAAAAAAATAACAGAACTCCTATTAAAAACTAAGGCAATTGATATTCAAACACAACATGGAAACACTGACAATATCAATATCAAGTAATTTGCTTGGTTTACACTTAAAAAATCAGTGCAGCATGAAAAATTATCAGGCCCTGATATACATAGACAGTTGCAAAAATCACTGATTTTTGCAAACTGTCAGTAAATTTACTGGCGGTTGGCAGCCCTGGGACAGAGCCCGGCGACAAATTTAAAAAGCGAAAAACACATCACACATACAGTACACTGTGATCTGTAAGATTACATTACTGTATGAAGTCATTTCACATCCCCTTTGTCCCTAGTGGTTTGCCCAGAGCCCTGCATGCACTTTTATATTATAAATGTCATTCTTTCTGCCTGGAAACTTGAGAATGTCCATAGCATAAAAAAGCATCCCTTTGCGTCAAAAGTGGTTTTTGATCAGCTAGAAAACAGCGATAGTAAATAAGAATCATTTTCAGAATTGAGTGATACTGATTTGTGGGGAAATTCATCATCAGACACTGAAAGTGACGACAGCGACAATTCTGCAACTGAGCAAATTTCAGTGTTTTTGGTTTGATTACATTATTGAATACATTTTATTATTATATTATGATTTTTGATAATTATTTATAGTTATTTATTATATTATAATTTATGATTTTGTTGTTTCAAACTTTATCATACCCGGGATGTCTACTAGACTCTTGTTTGGACCGTTTTAAGTGAGTTATTCCTAAGAATTACAGGCCTACAATATAAAACGCCAAATTTCCATGCAAAACAATGTACCACTTTGAGAAAAATCTGACATAATCATCCCGCCAGGGAGGTTAATTAAAGTAGAACTATAGCCAAAACTTTTACTTTTTTTTTTCCATTTTGTATAGAGTAAGGGAGGGTTATAACCAGGGCAGCCATCATACATTTTGGGGTCCCTTACACGGCTTTATACCTGCCCCCCCCGATCTGACCACCAACATTCCCCAGGGCCATCCCACCAAATCTGCCCACTGGCCATCCCACCAAATCTGCCCACTGGCCATCCCACCAAATCTGCCCACTGGCCATCCCACCAAATCTGCCCACTGCCCATCCCACCAAATCTGCCCACTGCCCATCCCACCACATCCGCCCACTGGCCAGGGGTGTACACATGTTGCAGCTGCTATAGGAATTATACACCCTGTCACACTTACCAGGTGTAGCCTGCCAAGCATGACCCATTCAAGTGAATGTGGCCACTCTGCAAACACCCTGCAACTGTGTGCAATGCATGCTAGTGTGGGATCCAAGGAGTTAAAGCAGACGGTGAAAAGGAGATAAAATGCCTCCTCGCTGCCTGCTTTAGCCCCCTGGTCACTGCACAAGGTTGCTATATTTTTTATAGGGTGACAGGGTGTACAATTCCTGTTGCCACATGAGTAGCGGCGTGCTGTTGCAGGGTGGTAAAAAACAGGTTTCATCTATGGGGATTTTACCTCCCCCAAACTGAAAATGTTAGGGGATGCTGTGGGAGTAGAACAGAGAGGGATGCTGTACAACAAGGACAGAGAGGGATGCCGGGGACAGAGAGGGACGCAGTACGAAGAGGACAGAGAAGGATGCCAGGGACAGAGAGGGACAAAGAAGGATGCCGTGGGGGGGGGGAATCAGAGAGTAATGTTATGGGGGGTCGGGGGTAGAAC